>ML781345.1:246341-286452 GCA_009831015.1 Picea engelmannii | reverse complement strand
CAATGTATTAATTCATATGCTCGCGTTTCTAGGTTGAAGGTGTTTTGGTTGTAGCAAATGCGTACTCAGCCCCCTTTGAGCCCGTATGTGCGAAATTAAACTCTCATGCCTCTGCTTTCTCTTTGATAAGTGATGATACAATTGAGTGTCTGTGATGCGGTGAAAAATGTCCATATATATATAGACATTGCCTCAATGCTTCCATCTGAACCGTGGGGAACACAACCGTGCATTGTACAATTAGGCAACCTCTGTTACAAGATGTGATTTTTAGTTTGGAAGAATTGTCATATGAATCATACCTACATAAAAAGGGAAGCAATGTCTACATGTTGTGTGACTTTCGGATACACAAAAAATTTACCTTAAATGCGGACAATGCAATATTGCATATTGACTGAAGAAGAAAAAAAACATTAAAGACGAGAAAAAAAAAACATATCAAGATTTGGAAGGAAACGAAAATATCTCATGTGTCTCTGTAATATTTCTTCAACACCTAGATGAATGTTCGTCGGACTCGAGTACTTGAGATTGCATACGCATAAGATTGTTCGGTCCAAAAATGGGAAGCATGGAAAAAAACCCCATATATCCCATGGCCCCAATTATTTTCTCGTGGGAACATATACCAGATGTAAGAGAAAACCAATGCCGCTACGTGGTTTCTTTGTATATCAAATTGTTTGATGTAAAGGTCGATGTGTGTTTCTCTATGGAACCTTGTGGGATCTTGCTTGCGGCTTGTTTGGAGTTTAGTTGATTCTTGGTTGTATGCTTCGTCTGTCAATTTGTATATCGCAGAACTCTGAGGGTTGTTTGGAGGACACAAAACAATAGAATTGCAATTTTTTAGCCAGCTAGCTCGCACGTCCACCTGTCAATTTGTATGGTGTTGTGACACAAATGTAGTATGTGGCTTGTTTTAGCACTTTTCCTTGATCAATGAACTTGGTAAAATTAATCTCCTGGAATAATTTGACATAAACGAATATATACTATGCAAAGTCCAATTGTGCTGTCATATCAACAAGAGGCCCTTAAAATTCAAATTGGTCATTGTTATGCTTGTGGTGATATAATTTAAAAAAACTTTGTTTTGTTTCCTTCATTTTTTTTAAATAAGAGATTTAACATCCTTTAATAATTTTATGTAATTAAATTGTACAATATCAATATTTAATATTACTGATTTAGTATTTGAAAATAATGTTTTTGGATAATGTTAGATAGTTGATAGGGATGACCATACGTAAACAATCGCAATTTTGAGCCCGCCAGTCCTAGAGTACGTATGGAAATTTGTATATCGCGAAACTTTGAGTGTTGTTTGGAGGACACAGAACAACCTAAGGGCCTCAAAACATCATCACCTTAGTTATCCCTAGCAGTCGGGGATAACATCTGGCTCCTACTTGGGGACATGTACTCTTCATAGAGTGCATGAGAATTGCAACATCCCCTGGTGGACCTATGCCTACACTGAAACACGACACTGTAAAATATAGGGTGGTTCTATCACCCTTCGTCCATATACATCAAAACCAAAAATGAAAGCTAATTCTAAAAAAAAAAAAATTAGCTTTTTTTTCAAAAATTTCTAAACTAAACATGAAATCAATATGTAAGTAGAGAAAAATGAAATATTAAATGCAGCTAAACTACCATGAGAAATCAAGATGAAAATGCAGGAAATCAAATGACCTACCTACTTACCTCGATCCTGGGCCTTGAAGACGTCACGTGCTTTGAATGTAGGGTCAAAGAAGAGACCCATCCATTGGTAAGGGAATCTTTCTCCCGTCCAAAGCTGTCAAATATTAATTATCTTTTTCAGACTTCTTATTGACGATGTAAGGGACACGCCACAAGCTGTCATCCTTCTGGTCGTATTTAGGCTTGCCCTTATTCTTGTCACACATGAATGCAAGGATTCCCTCACTGTAGTTGATGTAAGGTATATTCTCAATGTAAGGATAGGAAGGAGGTCCTATGTTGACTTCATTTTTTATGGCTTCTTCAAATTCTTTGTCTTTATTATCTTATTTCTTTAATATCTGGATGGACCCTGGCTCTTTCCCTTGGAACTTTGAAATATTTTATTTGTATTCATCTCTCCTTGGGAGTAGCATGTCTATGGAGTCCTCTTGCATGAAAGGTAAATTTTGTGTATCATACTCAATGGTGTTCAAAACCTCATCAAACTCATATTCACTTGTAAAATCAGGTTCGTTGGGATCTGTCACATGCTTTTCGGCTCACTCTCGACTATATAACACCTCAAAGGTGTCACCCCCCATAGGAATGTACGTATGGGTGAGATCCAAGATGAGAAAAACCCTAAGAGAAACAAACCAACTCCACAACAAAGAGCATTCCCCAAGTGCTTGGGACATCAATTACTACAATGTTCACAAGGAGGTTGATATGCAGAAAATCAATCAATAATACCTCAATGTTCTCACATAGTCCATAAAACTTGACCCTCTTAGAGTCAATGCCACAAATGTTTCCATAAGTTCAGGTCATTTTCAAGCCAATTTGTTCCATTACTTTCAAAGACATTACATTTGTTGAGGCCTTAGAATCCAACATACAATTGTTTAGGTGGATGCCATTCATTCCCAAGGAGAGATAGAAAGGAGGGTTGTTGTCCCTTTTCCAATCGAGATACATGGTGTTAAAAATGATTGGAGGGTCCTCCTTCTCGGTTGGTACCTGTAATAACTTCAAGAATTCCCTCCTTACAGAATGGATTTTGCACATTTCTGTCACAGGGACTGTCATATTCATCTTCCCAAACATGGTTGTAATGTCTATGTTCAACTCAATCTCATCTTCGATTGGAGTTGGTTTTGGAAGAAACTCATGTACTCGAGGTGGAAGTGGTGGGACCACCTTCTTTGTAGATGGAGGAGGAGTGGTAGTTCGTGATGGAGGGGATAAAGATTTGTTTCTTCTAGTTGAAAACAAATATTCCCTCTTCTTTAGTTCCTTCTTCTGATAGTTTGTCAACTGATTTAAAACCCGGAGTCTTCCCTATATTTCCCCCTATCTTCTGGCTTTGTCAATTTGTTCCTGTGTGACCTCTTTCTCTTCGAAGTTATAGATCATATCCATGGATTTCATGCTATTGGGAGAATATTTGTATTGCTGGGAGCACTCATTCTCTCAGTGAGGTTCTTGGCATGAACAACACCATGGTGTATGCTCTGTGTTAATCATTCCAACTGGGTTCAAATTGTCATGGGCCTTTGCCTCTTGTTGAGGCATTGGTTTCCAACCTGTGGCATCTCTCTTTTTTCTAGAAAAATGAGGTTTGGGGGAATATTGATTTCTTTCCACGCTGGTTAATGTGCCCATGATCTGATTCTGAGCCTAGATGAATTGAGTACTCATTTGATGTATCTTCTGAGTCAAAAGGGAAATTGGATCATGAGAACTTCTACTGGAAACCATAGTCTTTGCTTCTGCCTTGACACGAGGATAATAAAAAGGATCAACCTTCGAGTCAAGGAGATTTTCTTCAATATTTTCACTATACACTTTGTCTTGTACCAAGGTGGTGGGATTATTGTCCTTTATAATGAAACAAAATTGTCTATCGAATGCATTCATATATATATGAGACAAAAAACTACAGTTTTGGGGTGCAAATATGTTGGGATTTGACTGTACAATCTATCAAACATGTTTTCAAATTCACTCACTCTCTCATTCTCCTTATTTTTTATCTGGTTGAACTAAGCTACAGGCATCCCATAGTCTTTCTTAGTTGTCCATATGTTCTTAAATAGATTTGAAAATTCCTCATAAGATTCTATGTGATTGTTAGGTAAGTCTCTGAACCATCTCTAAGCATCTTCAATAAATGACGAGGCTAGTAGCTTCATTGCTACATATTCATGTTCCACTTTTTCATTTTCCATGTCTCTAACTATGACATGGAGATGATCATCCGTAGTGATCACATTATTTCCTGGAAACTTAGGTAACCATTTATGAGACTCTTTTGGCATGGTATTGGGATATCCGAGGATGGTGTCCATGTTCATAGGACTGTAGAAATATTTTACCCAAGGGTGAGCCATTGGAGCAAGGGGAAGGGTACCTTGGAAAAGGGTTTTCATAATGAGAGACTTAAGAGGAGGCCTTCTTCAGTATACCTTAGAAGTTTTGAATCTCCCTGGGGGGGAAGTCTTAATGGAAGACAAATTATGGGAATGTGGAGTCGCCAAATGAGCTTGAATAAAATATCATAAAAGGTGGAAGGGTAATGTCCTTCAAACAGAGTCACCATGAAAACTATGGGTAAAGAATTTGGTATGATATATTTCCAAAGTGTCTTTAAGGTTCATAAAAGGATTCAAAATCCTCCCCAGTTACGACGCCAAAATGTTATCACACAAGTTTTAGGTTGGGAAAATCCTGACCCAAACCAAAATATGGAGATAAGTAAGATAAAACCTACCCACTGTCACCTTAGATAGATATTCTAGTCACTTTAGTGATGATGAAAATCACAACAAGGGGGGAATCCCGGGTGACCCTAGGGGGAAATGAGACAAAAAGTGGGATGATGAAATGAAAGCCCCTATAATTCAAGTTAATAGATGTAATAAAGCTTGAGGATGAGTCTCGGGAGAGGTTTAAGGTTTCCAATTTCTTGGGTACCTGCTGAGAGTGTTTGTACCTGCTCGAGACACAAGGAAAAGCAATTGTACAAAGTATATGTTAGGTGGAAAAGGAAGTTAAGATTGTTGTCCCTAATTTCAGAAATCAATAAAAATATATATTATCAATTAAATCACGTAACTAACATAGAATTAACCACATAAAGTATCAAATTTTTGTTGAGTTATGAAGCATAAAACATGTAGATAACTACTCAACACTTTAGCACAACTTTAGTGGTATTTAGATGGTTGTAATGGTAATTTTCAGAGTATATTTATAAAATCCAATTGGTTGTAGCAGTGATTTTCTACAATAGAAAAATTTAACCATGAAAAAGAGCAAGTAATCCAACCAAAATTTCACCAATTAACAGTAGAATAATAACAATGGCTTACTACCAAATTTCCACGGTCAAATTGCAAGTTAAAATCAAGAAAATTAGATGGTTTTTTGCATCCCTAATTGATGTATCTTTTAAGTTGTTATATCTCAATAACTAAGACACCCTAGAGGTGTTACCAACCTCAAGGCATCCACAAAATATTCCAACTTGAAAAAGATTGATATCTCACCAAAACACGTTTACCAAGGAAAACAATTTATCTCTCCAATGCAAAAAATCAGATTATTTCATTTTAAAATATTGGTGAATGGATTATTTAAGTAACAAGTTAGACCAAAAAAATCCCTAGGGGTGTAAATCCTCTTACTCCCTAGGGCATGCCAATCAAACTAGGGTGAAACTAGGAGGGTGTAGACACTCATACTTATTCTAGAAACCCTTTGCAAAAAAATGACTTATAAACTTAGCAAATGAGATGAAGCTTAATCGATGGTGTATGAAACATACTCCTCCTAGGGTTTCAACCAACAATAACCAATAACAAGAAAGAAATAACTAACAAATGCATATTTTCCTTACCAATACCAAGAGCAAGAGAGATCAAACCCTAGTTCACCAAGCAATTACCATCCAAGAGCAAGTAAAGAAGCCTCCAAGAGGTGAGCACCACTTAGCCTCATCCATGCATCAATATATACACTAAAAATCATTTGCAAGAGAGACAAATACCAAAAATTCTCAAGTATAGAGAAAATTTCAGTGATTGGTCTTCTCACAATGGGAGAGCTATGATGAAAAATGAAATAGAGTTGATCTCTATTTATACAAATACTCTAAACATAGTTTGTCCAAAAAACTCCAGGTAAAAAAAAAGACAAGGGGTCAACAACCCTCATCTTTTCCCTTTACAAAAATAATATTATTTAATTCATACTTTGCACATAAAAGAAACCCTAAAACCATGATGTCACCCTCTTTTTGGGCAACATTTGGCATTTTTGGTCTATTTGTTGAGTAGGAGAAGGAAAGGCTAGGCCTCCAAAGGCCAATATTCCTCAACCAAGACATTTCTTCCTCGATCCATGGGCCTCTTCCTTCAAAACATGCCAAGTGTCCATCACCACCACCAAAACCTAGCACTAGATGACGTCAAGCCCTAAAAAGGTGACGTTTTTCCCCATTCAAGCAAGTCGTTTGGCATGTAGGGGATGGGAAAGATCCTACAACGTGTCCTATAGGCCTCCAAAGGCATGTCATCATCATCCGGACTATGGGCCCTTGGCATCCAACCTGTGGGATTAAATCCCCATGGAAGCCCAAGCTAGTCTTGTTCTCCCAAAATTGTCCACCAGCTAGGTCCTACGAAGACAAATTGATACACCGTCCAAGGATCTCTAGTGAAATGCATCTTGATGAGTAAAAAAAATCAATAAAATACCCATATAAGCATGTACATCCAAACCACCTCATAAAAATAAACCAATACTCAAAGACCCTATGTAATTTTCCAAGTTTACGTATGGCAGTGTTGACAAAACATCCTATTGAGTTAATCGTGCCTCTAGTTTAGGGGTGATTCCCGAGGGGACCTCCTTCCGAGTCATGTGGATGAGGTGTCATGGATGGGAAAAAAAACATTTGGGCATGGGTTTCATGACATATAAGGGGTTGTAATGTCTCATCTATGGGTGCCTTTGTAGAGGGTGTGTTGCACCTTCATTTTCAATGCAACCTTTTTCCAAGCCCATTTATTTCCTTTTATTATTTCAAGATGTTTCCAGGTTGAAGCCAAGGTGGGGATTATACATAAGCATGAAAAATTATGCCCACCTTGACTATACCCTGGTCACATTATGCTCCCCGAATTTGAAAACATGTGTGGGGCTTCTACCTAAGCATTAAAAACAATGCCCACACATGCTCCACCTTGGTTGGCATTTTGTATTAGTTATTTTTTACGAGTCCCATCAGTTTCTTATGAGAGAAATTTCATTTCCTTGGGATCCCTGGGAGAGAATATAAAAGGTTAGTGATTGGATTTTATCTTTTTCCAGCTACAAGCCTCTGGGCCTTCAACCCCTTCTTCCCATGAAATGAGGGACAATCCCTTTTTGGGTCAGTACACCTGAAAATCCCAAAAGACAAAGAGATGAGGGGATCAAGTGTGGAAAGTGACAAGTATGGTATGGAATGGCATGATGACTCATTCAGAGGACATCCTAGTAGCAAACCTATCCATAAGGGTGACCCACTTGCTAGGGCACAATGTTAACCACCAAAGTAAAACAAGGCAAAGAGCATAATGTCCAAGCAAATGTTACGCAATAAAAAGTAGTAATAGATGAAACAAACTCAAATTACTCAAAATTGAAATGACACTCACCATAATACATGTCTTGTACCTCATGGAGAAAGAACCAATGTCTTCTGGAAGCCAACTGATGTGGTGGATACCGTTGTGATGAACTTGGAGGTGTGGTGACGAGGTGGTTCTCTTTGTGTACAAGTGGACACTGCTTGTTAGGTTATCTCTCGGTACTCCATGTCTACAATATGAGGGCCTCCAGACATCATATCCTTAGATGTCCCTAGGAGTTGGGGATAACACTCCACACCCCCCCCCCAATACCTACAATATATGGATTATATTTTTCACAATTTAAAAACCCCCTTTATGAATGAACATGATACAATATTGGTCAACAAGGTGAAGCCCTACTAATGTTGGGATGTTAATGCCCCTGTTTATTTATTTTTGAGTTATTTTTATGATTTGCGAGCTTATAAGATTTTTTTCTTGTCTAAGTATTAGGGATAGAAATTAAAATATGCTACTAAAAATTCCATGAAAAAAATGGATATCTACGATATCTAGTAAAAATAGGGTTTTTTTTAATTGAATAGATGTATTGGGAGGGGGGTTCAACAAAAGGATTTTGGGAGGTACTTTTCAATATCTAGTGAAATTATGGTTATTCTTTAATATCCCACAAATGAACATGTTATTTCATTGGTTCATTGAGTGAAGCCCCCATGATATCCTCCAAGTCATAGGTTATTTATCACAATTGGGACTATATGCAAGTGCACCTAGATGAATTTAGAAA
This sequence comes from Picea engelmannii, assembly GCA_009831015.1. Lineage (NCBI taxonomy): Eukaryota > Viridiplantae > Streptophyta > Pinopsida > Pinales > Pinaceae > Picea > Picea engelmannii. The sequence continues at coordinate 278,325 of ML781345.1, read as the reverse complement.
ACTATATATACCCCAAGTCACGTGTTATTTATTGTAGTTAGTGACCTTTTTATATTGAGGAGATGGATGGATTTTATGAATACGATTCATTTATTTTTTGAACTGGGGATTGATGAGTGAATGGTGTCCAAAGAGAATATTGAAACTTTCAAGATCCTTTCAATGGCATGGGAAGCAATGCCATATTCTACACATAAGAGTATTTCATTATCATTAAGTGGCATCTAGTGTTGGATCCTTCCTCATCTTATAAATCTATAAATCTAGGGATTGAAAAGTCTAGTTCATCTCTTGGATTATAAGGGGTCGGGTTAAGGAACGAGGAAATTTTGTTTTCCATATTAGGATCAATATAAGGACTCTCAATTGGTGGAGCCTAGATCCTAGATATTTCATTCAAGTCGGTCCACTAATGATCTATAAGAATTCATTGAGAACATTTGAAATCAAACTATAGGGAAACATAAATTTTGGAAGGTCCCACCCTCTCTAATGTCAGAGGACGTTAGAAATTGTGCCATGGTACTATCTCCAGTTTTTGTATATTTGTACATCAGTATTTGGGTGGGGTGGATCAAACTAGAACTCACTAAATATAAGGTGACATTAATTCCACACCATCCACCTTCAATACGTCCTCCTCTATGGATCAAGTAAAGGATTTTGGAATTTCCTTATATGTAGATGAATCACCTCCTTTGATCTATATTATATTTGGTTCTTGAATTTCTCAACCTTCTAGAAATCCTCCATCTTTAGACCTGGTAATTGAATATTTTCCTAGAGTGATATTCCATGTGGTGAGTGAGTGAGGTGATGTAGAGAAGTCTTTTAGGGAAAATACTGAGCAAAGGAAGAAGGGTATTTCCAGTCATAAGAGACCCAAGAAATGTGTCAAACTAAAGGTCAAGAAGGTGAAAATGGTACTATGCGAAGACATTTTAATGTCCCGAATCTTGTATTTTCAAAATTAGGAATTTGTTTGTAAGTTTTATGCTTGTGCAACGATTGAATGGGATCTCTTATCATGGATGCGTGAGAAGTCGATATCCATTTTAGGATACACCCTAAAGTTTTATATTCTTCTTAGAGTTTGGCTTGCATTCCTATTTAAAAAATTGAAGATGTATTTTTTATTGGATAAGGGAAATGGCTTTAGATAAATCTCATCCTATCTTTGAAGCCATGGTCCTCAAGGTTTTATCCCAAAAGGGAAATATCTACATTCCAACCACTATAGGTTAAAATATCCAAGCTCTGTTGTTGGAGTTGTAGAACACTCAAACCCTCAAGGCAATCAATAGATTCATACATTATAATGAGATATCATATCAAATGAATTTGAAATTGGTAGCTCTTATTTGTGTTGAGATTGACCTTCTAGAAGGGATTTTGGACAACATTGCAATATAAGTGGGAAAATAAAATTAAGTTATATTATCGAATATGTTAATATTCCCTTTATATTTTCATTTTTCCATACTTATGGTTATTTGAACTTTGATTTTCCACTGGGAAGGAAATCTGAGAAGGGGTTTCATACCCACATTAGGTAAGATGTCTCTTTTCCTCCCAAACATTTTGATCTGTCTATGACCTAGAGAAAATCTACAAACCCCAATGTGGTTTAGAAGCCAAAACAAAGTTCCCGCATGTCTAATTAAATGAAAACCTAGCTAGATCCATCAATGTTTCTTAAATAAAATCTTTTAAAATAAATTCCTTATCAGATAATCAAATGGAGCCACTCACCATTTCTATTAGTATGATAAGGGCTATAAAGAATTGATTCTAGGTGCATAAGAGGTAGAGGGAGGTTAGCCTATTGATCCTTTGGATAAGTATGTTCTATCCTCTCCAAATAACCCTATTTCTAATTTTTAGATTGACAATATTTTATCTTCATTATGAAATGGGTTTGTTCTAGGGATTTTGAAGGTCCCTACTACTCACAAGTCAAACCCTTCTCCAAAACCTTTCATAATCCTTCAATCCCCTCCATTATGTCCCCTCCCCCTTTACCTTCTAACTGAAACAAAGGACTCTTGGAAGCTCCTTCAAACTCTCTCCTTGAAGGCTCAAGGATGCCTAGAGGCAACAATCCTCCCAAAAAATTATATCAATTAAGATCTTGCAAATCGTTCAAGGTAGAAGGGGGCATAGAAAGAGTTATAGGATTAAATTCTATTGAATCACTAAGTACTGCTACCCCGAGAAGAAAATATTGTTTATCTATAGCTCCATAAAAATAGAAAAGAGATGTCCTCAAAGGTAACAAGAATATTATTTCAAAATCCCCTTGAGTGGGGTCATCTCCTCATAGGGTTAAACCATGATAATAATGTCTTGCAACATAATATGGTTCAAGGCACCTCACAAGAAAAAATTCCTTTGACATGTTGGTGAAGGTCCACAAATTGAACATTATTTTGATCCAAGAAACTATGGTGTAGGGGGGCAAGATAAAAAGGCATTGCCAACCATTCTAAAGGGATACATTTTTTGTCCTCTAATGTTGTAGGTAGATTAGGAGGGCTCATAACAACTTGGTGTTGGTTGTGGAGCCTGATTATCTTCCTAATTCAGAGGTCTTTTTTTTCAGCCGTGTTTATACCCCATGAAGACTTTACATCCCAAAAGAATGTACACTCCTCCACGTGGGGGAGTGCAGGGGGGGTTACCCCCCTTTGGGGTTTAGGGTCAGGCGAGGGTTCACCCCCAAAGGAAAATTTTCCTTGTAAATGTATATTGTAATTTCATAGTAAATATGGATCGTCCAGTATAAGGTCATAGATCTTACGGTAGAAGTTATGTTAGATTTTTTTTCCCTAGAAGGAAACCCTATTTTATGAGGGAAATGTATTACGGTTGTGTGTTATGGTGAATATTGTATTATGAGAGAAAGAAGAGGAATTTACAACAGGTGTGTTGTAGGTTGTATCCCTTCATTTGCTGGATAATAATAAAGGAAGGACCTGACAATTTCTCTTATGGACATAGACCACACCAAGTGAACCACGTATATATGTGTCTCTATTGTATTGTGTATCTTATGTGTTTTATTTACGCATTTGTTTATTTTATTGCTCCATGATCCTGGTTTTTTCTAACAACTGGTATCAGAGCGAAAGGTAACTCGCAGGAAAAGAGGGTTCCTGATTCGAGTGGGAGAAATGGCGGAAAATGGAAAGTTCAAGGTCAAGAAATTTAATGGACAAAACTACCAGCTATGGAAGATGCATATGGAAGATAATTTATATAAGAAGGATCTATTCCTACCATTGGGTGGAATAAAAAATAAGTCGACGACCATGAAGGACGAAGAATGGGAGATTCTTGACAGAAAGGCTCTAGGAATGATACAGATGAGCCTGGAAACGTCGGTGGCTTTCAATATTTCGAAAGAAAAGACAACGAAGGAGTTGATGGATGCATTGGCTAAACTGTATGAAAAACCTCGATGCCCAATAAGGTATTTCTAATGAAGATATTGTTTAATATGAAGATGTTAGAAGTGGGGTCTGTTGTAGTTCATTTAAATGAATTTAATACGGTTATTAATCAACTAAGCTCTATAAAAGTGGACTTTGATGATGAGGTAAGGGCTCTTCTAATATTATTCTCATTGCCAGAAAGATGGAACGGCTTGGTCATGGATGTAAGTAATTATGTCTTTGGTTCAAACACTTTAAAATTTGATGATGTTGTTGGTGTTATCCTTGGTGAGGAAATGCGACGGGAAAGCATAGGTGAGACATCAAGTAATGCTTTGAACATGGAGAACAGGGGAAGACAAAAGGATAGAGGAAAGGGCTCGGGAAACCATGGGAATTCTAGGAAGGGAAGATCCAAAGCTAGACTTGGAAAGATAGAGTGTTGGAATTTTTGGAAGAAAGGTTATCTGAAGAAAGACTGCATAGCTCCAAAGAAACAAAGAGATGGACATCAGGAGAAAAATCAGGAATCAAATGTAATAGGTGATGTGTTACAAGATGATTTGATTATTTCTGTAGATAATATTTCTGAGACTTGGATAGTAGATTCAGGGGCTTTATTTCATGCCACACTCTGTAGGAAACATTTTCTAGATTATGTTCAAGGTGATTTTTGGCAGGTTCATTTGGTTCATGATGCACCAAGCAAAATTATTAGAATGGGAAAGGTAAAAATAAATCAAAGGAATGGAAACCAATGGTTGTTGAAAGAGGTAAGACATGTTCCAGATCTAAGGAAAAATCTAATTTCAATAGGGAAGTTGGCAAGTGAAGGTTGTATATCCATATTTATAGATAAGGTGTGGAAGGTCACCAAAGGATCATTGGTGATAACAAAAGGAGAGAAGGTAGGTACATTGTATTTATGTATTGGTAATACTGACTCTTCTATCTCTTTAGATTCTACAAGAGTGGATACAACACTGTGGCATCATAGGCTTAGATACATGAGTGAGAAGGGGATGTAGATACTTCACAAAAAAAAAATTTTTCCAGATCTTAAACAAATTGATTTGGATTTCTGTGAGCATTGTGTTTATGGAAAACATAAGAGAGTTAGATTTCTCAGAGTCGGAAGATAAAAGAAGCATGAAAGGTTAGAGCTTGTGCATACAGATGTATGGGGACCAACTCAGGTATCATCTCTTGGTGTCTCTCGTTATTATTTTACTTTGATTGATGATGCAACTATAAAAACTTGGGTTTATTGCATTCGACAAAAATCCGATGTTTTTTATACTTTTAAGAAATGGAAAGCTTTGGTTGAGAATGAGACAGGAAAAAGGTTGAAGTGTCTCAGATCAGACAATAGAGGTGAATATTGCAGCAAGGATTTTGATGATTATTGTTCATACCATGGGTTTCGTAGGGAGAAGACAGTTCCAAGAACACCACAAGAAAATGGTGTGCAAAAAAGGATGAACAGGACAATCATGGAGCATGCAAGGAGTATGAGATTGCATGTTGGTTTTCCCTTACAATTTTGGGCAGATGTTGTAGATATTTTTGTTTACTTAATAAATAGATGACCTTCAAGCTCTTTGGATGGTGGAATTCCAAAGGAGGCATGGACATGTAAAAAGGTAAACTATTCTTTTTTGAAGACTTTCAGTTGTGAAGCATTTGTCCATATTGATAAAGAAAATAGAACAAAGCTTGAGGCAAAATTCAAGAAGTGTACCTTTATTGGATACAGTGTCAATGATTTTGGTTATCGCTTATGGGATTATGAAAATCAGAAAATCATTAGGATTAGAGATTTCATATTCAATGAGAAGGTCATGTACAAAGATCATTTGCAGGGAAAGATTAAAGAAAAAGAAAAACCAGAATACACAGTGCTTGCTGAGATTACTGAAAAATAAACTCCAAAGGTACCAGAAAATCAAAATGTACATTGACTTGAGAAGCATGTACCTCAAACTCCTGCAAGTGTTGTTAGAAGATCTACCAGGTTAAGTAGACCCTCTGAACGATACTCTCCTTCATTGTATTATTTATTGTTGACATATTCTGGTGAAAAAAGAGCATTATAGAATACATAGGTTTACAAGTTGAAGGAAGAACATGGAGGCAAAAAGCGGTACAAGGCTAGATTGTTGTAAAGGGATTTGCATAAAAGAAAGGTATAGATTTTGATGAAATATTTTCTCCTGTTTTTAAAATGACTTCAATTAGTACTATTTTAAGTCTTGTGGCAGTAAAAAAAATTCATCCTGAACAGTTAGATGTTAAAACAACTTTTCTCCATGGGGATTTGGAGGAAGAGATTTATATGCAACAACATAGGGGTATGAGGTCAAAGGGAAGGAGAATTTGGTATCAGGTTGAAGAAGAGCTTGTATGGCCTAAAGGAAGCTCCAAGGTAGGGGCATTTGAAGTATGCGAGGTTTATGACAGAACAAGTTTATAGTAGATGTCATTCTGATCACTTTGTTTATTTTAAAAGGCTAGAAAATGGAAGCTATATTATCTTTCTATTGTATGTAGATGACATGCTTGTTGCAGGGTCTAATATGCAGGATATAAATGTACTCAAGAACAAATTAGATAATTCATTTGTGATGAAGGATTTGGGTGCTGCAAAGAAAATCCTTGGTATGAGAATAACAAGAGACAAGATAAATCACAAATTGACATTGTCTCAGGGTGAGTACATAGAGAAGGTATTGGAGAGGTTTAGAATGCAAAATGAAAAACCAGTTAGTACACCTTTGGCCAACGATTTCAAATTAACTAAGGAAATGTGTCCTAAGACACATAAGGAGATATAATACATGTACATGGTCCCTTATTCAATAACAATTGGGATATTGATGTATGTGATGGTTTGCACAAGACCAGAAATTGCACATGCAGTGGGAGTTGTGAGCAGGTATATGAACAATCCAGGTAAAGAACATTGGGAGGTAGTAAAATGGATTCTCAGGTATTTGAGAGGTATTGCTACTCATGCGTTATGTTTTGGAGGTTCAAACATTGTTCTATAGGGATATGTTGATTCAGATATGGAAGGTGATAAAGATAGGAGGAGGAGCACCATAGGGTATGTTTTTACTATAGGTCGAACAACAGTAAGATGGATTTCAAAACTGCAAAAGGTTGTTGCACTTTCAACAATAGAAGCAGAGTATGTTGTTGCTACAAAGGCCAGTAAATAAATGATTTGGTTATAGAGGTTTATGGAGGAATTAGGAAAGAAGCAAGAGAATAGCAGGTTGTAATGTGATAGTGAGAATTCCATTCATCTTGCAAATAACTCAGCCTTCCATTCGAATACTAAGCATATACAACTTAGGTACCATTTCATACGATCTGTCTTGGAAGATGGAAATTTGAAGTTGGAAAAGATACACACTAGCCACAATCCTACTCACATGTTAACAAAGGGAGTAACCAGGGAGAAACCAAGTTCCTACTCAATTTCAATTGGTCTTCAAGCGTGAAGATGAAGATGATAAATTTTCCAGGTCCAAGAAGGATCATAGTCCAGCATATATAACAATGGTGGAGTTGTTTAGATCAGTCTCCAAGTGGGATATTGTTGGTTGTGGAGCATGAGAAGAATGTACACTCCTCCACGCGGGGGAGTGTAGGGGGGGTTACCCCCCCTACGGGGTCTGGGGGCAAACGTGCCCCCAAAGGAAAAATTTCCTTGTAAATGCATATTGTAATTTCATAGTAAATCTGGACCGTTCATTATAAGGTCGCAAATCTGACGATAGAAGTTATGTTAGGGATTTTTTCCCTAGAAGGAAACCCTCTTTTATTAGGGAAATGTATTGTGGCTACGTGTTATGGTGAATATTGTATTATGAGAAAGGAGACTGTGAGAGAAAGAAGAGGAAGTTATAACAGGTGTGTTGTAGTTTGTATCCCTTCCTTTGTTGGATAATAATAAAGGAAGGACTTGGAAATTTCTCTAGTGGACGTAGCCCACACTGGGTGAACCACGTATATCTATGTCTCTATTGTATTGTGTATCTTATTTGTTTTATTTTCGCATTTGTTTTATTTTATTGCTCCACGATCCTGTTTTTTTCGAACACTTGGAACCATTTTTTTTAGTTGTAGAGCTTAGATACTAGGGTCAGTCATAAAGACATATTTATAGTAATTAGAACTATGGAAAATAAATTTAGTGATTGAAATGTATGGACCATATACAAATAAGTAGTAATTATGGGAAAATTTATTTCAAGTACATTTTCTTGGGTGCACCCACAATCTTCTTGCGGGTGATTTTAATTTTGTTATTAGGAACAAAGAGATCTAGGGGAAGGTTAGTAAGATGGATACCCTAACAACTTTCGTTTTGAGGAAATTAAATGAAACACATCTATGTGACCCTAAACTAGTTGAAATGGTCCCAACATGGAGGAACAGGAGTCCAAGGGTTGTAGGTGTAGAAAAAATAATGGATAGATTCATTGTTTAAAAGGATATTTGTTAAATGGAGGACATGCTTAGAATGTGGGTTAGATATGGAGGCCCATCAAATCATTCCCTAATCTTCTTTCAATGAGCTAAATATGATAGAAAATATGTATGTCCCTTCAAGTCCAACCACCATTGGTTACAAGATGAGGGATTTTCTAACATAGTGAAGGAACAACGGAGACATATCAACCCTATTCTAGAGGACTCTATTATGCTACAATTCAACGCCAATCTTCAAAGGGTGAAGTGATCTATCTTATCGTGCGCCAAAAAAAAATATAAGCATTCCCAAAATGGCTTACTTGAGGTGGAAAGGAATTAATAGATTCATTTCAAAGAGATAGCGTCCTTGGCCTAGATAGATGGACCATAGAGTTCTATAAGAGATTTTATGAAATGCTAGAAAATGGCACTATGGTTGTCATGGAAGAATCTAGGAATTTAGGGAAAGTTATAGGAACTTTGAATTTGACTTTCTTAGCTCTAATCCAAAATAAATATGGCCCTGCCTCCTTTCAATATTTCAAGCCAATATCCTTTTGTAATTCTATATAAAAAATTGTTGCAAAAATAATCTCTAGAAGTCTTAAATCATCTCTCTCTCCAATGATTTCTCAAGAGAAGCTCAATGTTTTAGCTAATAATTGGGTCCATGATAATATGGGGTTAGCTTCATAAGAGATTCATTCCATTAATACTAAGAGAAGGTTATCAATGGTTATAAAACTTGACCTGTCTAAGGCTTCTGATAAGGAAAACTAGATGTGGGTGTGACTCATCTTTCTTTACACAATTTTAATTTTTGTTTTGCAAACTATATTGATGAGTCTTTAATCTTATCTTCTTTCTCTATTATCATGAATGTGTCAACTTTAAAAATATTTATATATCCTCTGGCACTAAGGAAAGGATGCAAAACATATTACAAGAGCTCTAAATTGATTTGGGCATGCAACAAGCACAAAAGTTAATTTTTATAAGTCTACAATCTCTTTCAACGAGTTGGACGAGAGGATGGAAGGATCCATACAACAAAATGGATTTGGCTATATGAAATAGTAGAAAATAGAATCACAAAATGTTGTTCTTGGTGGTTATCTTTTGAGAGCAGAGTAACTATACTTAAATAAATGTTTGAGGCAATTCTTGTATATTATTATTCTTTTACCTATGTTACTATTGGGATTCTAGAAAAAAATTAGAAAAATATATTTTTAATTTCTTTAGAAATGGAGAAAGGGAAAAAAAAAAAAAAAGAGAAGAGGAGGAAAACTCTCATTGTTAAAATGGAAAAGATTAACTAAACCTAAAGCCATGGGTGGGGATGAAAAATATTCATCCTTTTAGTAAATCCATAGTTATAAAAGAGTCTTTGGATACTTATTTCTCAAATACTTATATGACCATAGGTTATTAAAGAATAATATATTTATCCCTATCCATTGAACATTGGATTTGATCCAAGATAAAATCCCTTGTAATGGTTTTATAATATGGAAAGCCCCAATCCTAGCCTTCCCTTTGATTGGACAATGGGTAGACGGGAGAGTAGGAAATGGTTAAAGTGTAAGGATAGGGGAGGACAATAGGAAAATGTTAAAGTATAAGGATGGGGGGCCCTTAGATTCATAATAATGGGTAACATAAATTGTTTGATGATTTTGTTGCAATTCTTTAAAAAAAAAAGACGAAGGGTGGAAAAAGACACAATATGTAGATATCTCAATTGAACTTGGTAGATTGTAGAATGAAGGGTGGAAAAAGGCACAATATGTAGATATCGAAGGTCTCTTGGTAGAACAATTGAATTCATTAGACAATATATTATTATTATTTTCAATCGAGATAAGGGATCAAGAGGATGAGCTAGTGTGATCTCGAAATCCTTAGGCTATAAGATGACGTGTCTAGAGAGTATAGTGGAGTGGGGAAACTACTAGAAACAAAAGGCTTCCCTAAAGGATAAGATTTTATTATGGTTGGAATTAAGTAATAAATATCCTACATGGGATGATTTTTAGATTTAATAAAAAGGTCACGATTTGGGCTAAGATCCTACATATTATGAAAAGAAAATGAGGTGACTCTATAACACATTCTCATATATTATTTTTTTTACACAAGAAGTTTGGAAAGAGGATGTATCTTCAATAGGAATATTGGATGTTCTCCGGGGGAGAGCTACAAGAAGTGGTTGGAGGAGCCAAGGCTATCCCAGTATAGATATATTCCCACCATTGTCTTTTAGGTCTTATGTATTTCAAATTCCCACCATTGTCTTCTTTTAGGTCTTATGTATTTCAAATTGTCATATTTTATCTGAGAATATATCATGTTTACCTTTGAGGGGATTTAAAATAGAAAGATCCAAGGCATATTAGAAGGCTATAAATAAATAGATAAATCTAAAGATTAGTTTTTTTTGTTTTCAATGGAAAAACCAAAGGAATCTTAGCCATTTTGAGGTTAAAGATATCATGTTTCTTTTTTCTACTCACAAATTTTCTTTTAAGTAACAACTGGGTTTGGGAAGAAATAATTTGACTAAATGGGATGTGTTGAACTATTGCTTGAAGTGTTTTTAGAGAAGAATGTGGGGAAGCTTTAAGTCTTTGGTGATTCAATGTTGGTTATATACTAGATCAAGAACTCTAATAAGTTTCAAAATTTACTCAGACCTATTTTTGATAAAATCTTAGAGGTAGTTGGGCAATTCACTTAAATTTATTTTTAGCATGTCTACAAAAAGCATAATAAGAGAACAAATGAGCTATCAAAAATCAAAGTTCAAAATCCAATTGAAATTAATCTAATAAAGGAACACAAGAAGGAAGGGATTTTTTCCCACCCTCCATAAATTTGTTTAGTTTTATTGTTCTATTTTGATTGAATGACTACTATCTTCTTTTTTGTTTGATGGAACATGTGGTGGGTTTTGTTTATGGAAATTATCCATTTTTTATTTTTCATTGTGAAAGGGATATAGCCCCTTTTTTACATTTATATAGGATGATATAAATAATGTAGTAACAATTAGGCTTATCTTATAAATTATTTGAAAATTTATAAAAGTGTTCTAATTTATATTAAATGTAACTTTTTCTTTTTGAAAATTTATAAAATTGTTCTGATTTATATTGAATATATGAAGTTATGATTTTTTTTACTTTTATTGTAGTTTGGGGCACATAGATGACTTTAGAAAAATAGATATACTCTAAGTTATAGGTTATTTATTGTAGTTGGATCTAAGTGCAAGTCCTAGATGATTTTGCCTAACATGACCACTTGATGGAGAAGATGGAGATCGGCGCGCCAGGTAGGGGTCGAACCATAAGATTTTCGATGATGGATCCGAACGATATTGGGCGAGATTTTTTTTCAAATCCGTTTGTAGAACCTTACCAATTCCTCTTCCTTTGCCGACTGAATGACTGGTTTCTATCCGCCTTTTCATTTTAGCTTTGATTCTGTTGTAGGGAGCTGGGGTAGCAATCGACGTATCATAGGTTTTCTTGTCACTCAGTGTTCCTCTAGTATTCAATCTTGCTTTCACTCTAGATTATTTGTTTTGTGGGACCTTGTGGCTTTCGACTGCTCACTCCCTACCTTATTACTTCATTGTTCCCAAGTGGGTGGGATAGACCACTATTTACTCTATTAACATCTAAGCGGGCTGGTCTCTTGGGTTTCATATTCTATCCTTGGACTGAGAGTTTTTCTTCCAGCTTCTATGTTCCTGAGTGAGTGGTACCTCTGACACACTCCTCCTGGCATATATTACAAAAAGGATCAGTTTCAGGAGTTTTCGGTTACCTCAGATTCTCCCTATTGTACTGAAGGCTTGTCAGGTTCTGTAGTGATAGTATTGTTAAGAATCTTGTGGACCCAATGGACAGTTTCTTTAATATTTTGGATGGTAAGGTCACGACACTTATGAACCTGGATGATGAGGAAAACTGGAGGTGAATGGGACTTTTTGACAAAGTGGACGAGCTGCAGAATGGTCCCTTGGGAATAACACCTTATTTAATCAATCCTTCTCGTTTTTCTGCTATCTCTTGTACCCCATCAAGTAGTGTTTTTCCTTTACCCTCTGTTGTTGAGTATGACCTTCCTCCCTTAGAAGATATCTGTATTAAGTCATCTACTATTGTTCAGTTTGGACCTTCAGACTTTACTTCTGCTCCACAGGGACTTAGGGATTCTGAAGCTAAGGGATAGTCTATCTCATTTCGTCATAAGGAGTGGAAAGCCAACAAGAAGGCTAAACGCCTGGTTTTAGGAAATGACGTGGGGTTAGAGGACACTTGCAGAATGGCTCTTTGTTCTTTAGTAGGCAGAGTATCTTATAAATCTTTGAGTAAAGTCTCTCTTGAAGACTGGATAAAACTTCAGTGGTTGCCTCTCCTTGGTTACTTCCCTGAGCTTATTTACAAGACCAAAGGATGGCTGGGTATTATTTGCAACACCCCTGAGGACGCTACCCTCCTTCTGAGCTCGCTTTGGATGTTCGAGGGAAGCAGTCTTATGTTAAAATGCTGGAGAATAACTTTCAATCTAGATTCAGATTAGTTTCAGCTCAGACATCTCTAGGTTCTCCTACTAGGCCTCCCATTGTTTTTGTGGAATGAAGGAGCCTTAAGGGCTATTGGAGAAACACTGGGGAATTTTATTGCTCATGACACCAAGTTACTTAAATCCTCGCAACGGAAGATGGGAAGGGTTCTTGTGGAGATAGACATCTACAATGGTTTTCCAAAAACCATAAAGATAGAGTAGAGAGGGCGAAGGATCACACAGTCTCTGGATTACCTTGGTGTGCCCTTTAGATGTAATCGTTGTCACCTTACGGGTCACCTTCAAAGGGTCTGTAAGGGGAATTTTTTGAAGGACTCTTCTGAAGAGTCAGAACTATTGAGGAGTCCCTTTGCTTACACAGAAGATGATACTTCTTTGACTTTCTTGAATGAATCCTATGGAGTCTCTTCAGTGACCTAGCATGATCCCGAAGGTAGCCTATCTGGTAAGTTACAAGCACTGTGCCCTCCTTTTTATTTGTCCCTGTCTAGTGAGGAAAATTTGGTTATCAACTCCTCGGTTTGGATTTTGAGCAACACTAAGTCAAAGAGTCCCCTTCTAGAACTGGGTTTCACCTCTATCAAACCCTCTCATACGCAACCTAACCACTCTCCATCTCACAAACCATCCGCGGATGCCCTTCTTTCTCCTTTATCTAACCTGATTATTCCTGCAACAACCTTGAAGTCTTCCCTTTATCTCTCTCTGAGCCCCTATCTCACAGTATCTTCGAGGAACCAACCAAATCCACCCTTACAGCACACTCCTGAAGTAGCTCTACAACCCTCTCCTTCAAGACTTCAGAGGTCATCCCTTCAAAACCAGTCCGAGAACGTTTCACTTTCCAGAGAACATGATGCGCGGATTCTGTCTGTCATGTATGTGCAACTTTCCTCTCATTTAAACACTCTGATACCTTCCTCTCCTCTTCGCACTGTCCATTCTACCCAGTTTTCGGATCCCTCCTTGGAAGCAGTTTTTAGTTCTCCCTCCTTATTGCTAGGATTCAGAGAGACAGAGGAGAGTGACTCCAATTTCTCTGTTGTTCTAGATTCTCTCCTTCCTTGTTTTAATGAGCTCCGTAACCCTAAGAAACTTCTTATTTACCTGGGAAAGAAAGCAGTGGAAGAAAAAGTGGATACTGGATTGTCTTCCACTCAGTCTGAGAGGGGGGTAAGGATTTTTCTTGGTCTCGGGGATTAGCCTCTGAACTCTCACCTATTAAAACGAGAAGTGCTCGCAAGAAACAGGCGAACTCTAGTTCGATCGCAGATGACAATAATCATTCTTCCCAGGATACGGGGGCCCTTAGAGCAATGAAGGCCCTGGCAAGGGCAAAGTGCTGTTATTACTCTCTTTGAATATAAGAGGGATTGGAGGCTCTCTCAAAGTGGCCTGGGTTCGTAGATTACTAGATCGCACCAGAAGGAACATCGTATTCTTACAAGAGACTCTTACAGATGAAAAGAAAGCGAGAGATTTTGTGTTCCAAATTCATCCTACTTGGGCAGCTACTGCAGTCAACTCTTTAGGCACTTCGGGTGGGTTACTGGTCGCATGGGATCCAAGCGCCTTTCATCTGACTCCCTTTTTTACTGTTGGAGGTATACTGCTAACAGGAAGTTGTATTCATACAAAGAAGGGGTTGGCACTACTTAATATCTATGGGCCATGCAAAGATCGGAAAAAATTCTAGAATTCAGTAGCAAACAATGGTATCCTCTCTACCCCAAAATTAATTGTAGCAGGTGACTTGAACTTCATCTTGTCCTCATACGAAAACTGGGGTGGGTCCTTTGTTCCGGGTTCAAATGATTTTTTTTTCTAGAAATTTTTTAACCTCCATGAAGTTGGTTGATCTCAAGCCGACCAAGTTGGTCCCTACTTGGCGTAACGGTCGTGCCGATCTATCTGTTGTTGCTAGAAGGATGGATAGATGCTTGGTTTTTGAAGGCTCCTTATCAACTTTGGGCCTGTCAAGAAATTGGGTGGAATACCCTTTTATTTCTTATCATGCTCCTATTCTTTTACAAATGGAGGAATCTCCCCTTTACAGAGTGTTTCCCTTTAAGTTCAATTCGTAATGGCTGCAGAATACCAATTTCATTAATTTGGTTCACACATTATGGAAAGACCCCCATTTTTGGGGGGAGGGTAACAAGCGACATCGAATCGTATGGAAGATAAAAGAACTCAAGCTTCAAACAAAAGGTTGGATTAAAGAGGTAAAGATTCACGAAAATTTGCAATTGGAAAATTGGGAATGGCATATTGAGCAGCTATTATTAAAATCTGTAAATGGTCCCTTATCACTGGAGGAAGAAAGGTCTCTCCATGAGCTGGAAACAAACATAAACAAATTTCTTAGTGGAGAGGAGGAGGTATGGAGAATACGTAGTAGGATAACTTGGATAAATAATGGTGATGCTAACACAAATGTTTTTCACAACATGGCTAGCTATAACAGGAACTGAAAGCATGTGTGGGAACTAGTCTCGGGTAATGGAGAAATTATAAGTGGGCAACAAGCGATTAAAGAGGAGGCAATTTGTTATTTTGAATTTTTTTTCAAAGAAAAAGAGAATTCCAATGTTTCAGAGCTAGTTAGGCTTTCCAGCCTTTACCCCAGGATGGTGACTGAGGAAGAAGCAGAGCTACTCTTTATACCTATTACACTAGAGGAAATAAAATCTACTCTAGAAAATTTTAAAAAAGAAAGAAGCCTCGGGTCTAATGGTTGGACATCAAAGTTCTTCATATTTTTCTTTGATCTTATGGGAGACGATCTTCTCGAGATGGTGGAAGACTCGAGGAAAAAAGGACATCTTTTTGGAGGTCTTAACTCGACCTTTCTAGCCCTTATTCCGAAGGTTAGTAAGCCGGGATCTTTCAATGACTTTAGACCAATTTCCTTATGCAATCTCATTTATAAGTTAATCTCAAAAATCCTTGCAAATAGGATAAAGCCGATTCTGTCAAAGTGTCTTTCATCTGAACAGTTGGGGTTTCTAAAGGGGAGAAGGATTCAAGATGCCATCAACTCGACCCATGAAACTCTCCATAGCATAAAAAAAAAGAAAATCAAATCTCTGGTCCTGAAACTAGATCTGAAAAAAGCTTATGACAACGTAGATTAGGAGTTTTTAAGGGTGATTTTACTCACGGTAGGATCTGGGGTAAAGCTTACAGATTGGATAATGTGTTGCATTTCTAGTGCCAACTTTACTGTTTTAATCAACGGAGAGGCAACAGACTACTTCAAAAGCTGGAGGGGACTTCGTGAGGGATGCCTACTATCCCCGTATCTGTTCTTATTGATTACGAAAGGGCTTAGCCTGATGTTCTCCAGAGGCAGCATTGATCATAGAATTTCTAGGATTAAGGTAACTAATCATTTGAAAATATTTCATCTAATGTTTTTTGATGATGTTCTTATTATGTCCAAGGCAGACCCATTGGAGTGGAGACAAATTTTTGACATTCTACAAACTTTCTATGGAGTTTCGGGTATTTGCATAAATTCCTTCAAAACAATAGTCCACTTTTGGGGACTTGAAGAGCAGGAGCTAACTCATCTGAAAGCCATCTTACCTTTTACCTTTTCTGATTTAAACTCTAGTTTCAAGTATTTAGGCTACCATATAAAGCCTGAAGCTTCAAAAGAGGAATATTGGGGATGGTTGGAGGCAAAGATCGAAAATAAAATAGGCCTATGGTGCAATCAATGGCTCTCAATAGGAGGAAGATCAATCTTGGTCAAATTAGTATTGGAGAGTCAGTCTGTTTTCTGGATGTCGATGGAGTTGATTCCGAAATATGTTTTAAATCGGATCAGGCAATCCATGTTTGAATTCTTGTGGAGTGGTCAGAAGGCAATGCATCACATCAATCTCTGTAGATGGGATCTCCTTGCAAGACCAAAGCGTTGTGGGGGATGGGGGCTCAGGAACCTCACAATGTTTAACACTGCTTTATTGGCAAACTCTTTTTGGAAGGCGCTCATGGTTGAAAACATATGGCATAAAATTATAGTGGAAAAGTACTTGGGGGAATTCTCGATGGAGAATTGGCTTCGTAAAACAACCCATAATCAACAGAAAGTGTCAAGCTTCTGGAGCAGAATGACAAAGAACCTTTTTTTTATTGTTCACTGGCTTCGGTGGAGCCTGGTCTCGGGGAATTTGATGTATTTAGGAAGGGATTAATAGTTGGTCTGGAGAACAACTCGATTCTCTTAAACAAGTTGTGATCTCACCTATTAGATAAGAATATTATAGTCCTGGGCCAGGCTAGAGAACTCGTTTTCATCTCTCCCATCCTTGACCATTGGCATACTAGTGAATCTTTGGGTCTGACCGGTCAAAAGGAAGCTAAATGGAACAATTTTATAAATGCTTTATAGAGTGCAGGAGTTACGCTCAGACTAGGGACAGATTCCTTGGTATGTACCGAGGGGGATGGATCAGGCGTTATCTCTACACAAAATCTCTATCAAGCTCTGATCAACCCATTAAATTTCCAGTGTTAACATTCCTGAACTCAAAAACTGTGGAAATAGCCTGTGCAACTTAAAATAAATCTTTTTGTGTGGCTCGCAACCTTTGACAAAATCTTAACTTGGGATGCGTTGCAAAGGAAGGGATGGGAAGGCCCGGTCGTTTGTAAGTTATGAAACTATAATCTAGAATGGGTAAGCCACCTATTAATAAACTGCCCATTCACAAAGGTTGTGTGGAACCGTTTGTATTCAATCTATAATTTAAAATTTCGGTGGGCGGGCTCTTCGGTTTCTGACTATTTTAATGAGTGGTCATTGAAAAAGATGCTCCAGTAAGCTTGGCAGCCATCGTTTGCTGGAACATATGGCTGAAGAGGAATAAGGTAATATTTGAGGATCACACTCCTTCACAACTCTCGGTGGTGAAAGGATTTCTGTCTCCTTTTCTGGGGAGCCTGCAGTTACTAAAAATATCTTGAGAAGAGTGTGTGATTTTATCCATATTGAGGGCACAACTATGGCTTGTTTTGATGGATCGACCATCTCTTCGAGGGAGTGTTATGCAGTAGGTATAATTTTCAAGACTAATGCTTCAAGGATTACCAAATGATACATGAATTGCAGAGCGGGTACCAACACTAAGGCAGAGCTCATGGGATTGTGGGCATCTCTTACCTTGGCATCTCAATGGGCGATTAAAAAAATACAAATTTTGGGGGATTCGAAAGTAATTATCAACTGGATAAATCAAAAGGGTAATCTCCAAGCGGTGAACATCGAAGGCTGGAAATTAAAAACAAAGGATCTGGTAAGTAAATTTGAACATATTAGTTTCCATCACATTTTCAAGGAGCACAATAAAGAGGCAGATCAGTTGTCAAAATGGACAATGAAGGAACCCAAAGGTAGATTGATTGTTTATCATTGGGAAAATGGGCAAGAAAGCATCAAAACCCATCTTAATATCTTCAAGAATTAAGTTGTTGGGGGTGCTTTGTGTGTTTTCAGATGATAATGAGGAAAGCATCAATATCAAGCTATGGAAATCTAGCAAGCTAAATTCAGTGGAGGGAGTTTATTTCCAGGAGAGAACAAAGCTATTGTCCTCTCTGTATTCAACACAACCCCTTGTTCTTGGCATTGATCCAACACTGTATAATGCAATATCGATATAGTTTTGTAAAAAGAATTATACCTAATATAATTTTGAGTTATTTTTCTATTGGGAAAAAAAGTCCTAGATGATTTTGAAAAAATAGATATTCTCAAGTCATAGTTGTTTCACTAAAGGATAGTTGTCGCTTTATTGTGATTATGTAACAAAGTTATTTATTTCATATTAAGGTCATTTATGGGTAGCCTTAGAGGAATATATATTCCCTACTTGTCATTGCTTATCCCAAGAATAGTTTTCGTTGAGGCACCTACATAAGTAAGTTTTTTTATTATATTTATGGCCATGTGCAAGCCTTGGGTGACTTCGACAAAATAGATATCCCTAAGTGGAAATTGCTTAACTAAATGATAGTTTCCATTAATGCACATATGCAATTATATGTATATTATTTATTTCAATTAAGGACAATTATAAATCTTTAATAAAATTGGTGGAATAAATATCACATAGTCATGATTGCATAGCCAAAGAATAGTTGTGACTAGTATGCCTACACAGGTGGCTTGTTTAGAATATATGTAAGTCATTTATTCCATACATAGCGCCAAGATGTGCCTACATAAATAGGTCATTTATTGTATATGTATATCATTGTATACTTGAAATTTATCTTTTTCTATTTTGTTACGACGTAGTCTAAACGTTCTACGCTTTGGATTTTTTCCAGGTATTCTTTCCAACGAATTTTAGTCGAAATTTAACTGGGAATTGCAGATTTGAGTTGTTTAGTCTATACATTCTAAGTGTTCAAGCAACAAAAAAATTGCAATTTCACCAACAATTGTAAAGTCAAATTCCAGTAATGGTTGCTAAAAAAATCCAAAATATAGAACATTTAGACTATATATTTTGTAACACATTGTTTCACAACACTTTGAAACAAAGGATAACATTGTTAAAGTGCACATCAAAAACATATTCACATTCACATAATAAAAAATAAATATAGTCACCAAAAATTTATTTCATTCTCAACATCCATTAACTTAGATAGGAATAGGGTTAATATGAGTTAATCAACTTGTGGTAATCATTATGAACAATTTTCATTAAACCATTGCAATTAATATTAGTGTTTTAAGTAAAACTTATTATAATATGTAATTTTAATTATATATATTAATTAGTTGTATTTTAAAAATTATTGATTTAAAAAGAAAAAAAAATTGCAATAAAATTTAAGGGATGCTTCTCAAATGTTTGAATTGCATCTCTAATAAACTTATCAATGTAATGGCGTGCACTTCGTTTAAAGGGATTTAAACTAAACATCATTAAAAACAAAAATAACCAAATACCAACAACATTATTATTAATTAATTAAAATAACCCTTTAAACTTAGAAATAATTGATTTAAAAAATAAATATATAATATTTTTTATATTATTTTATTATACTAACTCAAACACTTGCAAAAACTAATAATACATGATTTAATCCTATATAGCATAGAAAAATAACAAGGTATCAACATTGAAACAATTGATTAACTTGCAAATACAAATGCAAGGAAGGTCTCTACGATGCAAAGAGCAAAAAAAAATCATGCAAATTGGCTACACTATCAAACAAAGGTCACAATTTATTTTTTTTAAAAGTGATCTAGACTTTTGGGGACAATTCCTTTTTAACTTTGAAAAAATCATGGCTACGTTATTTAATTTATAGGGTTTAGTAGATCATGGTGGGATGATAACCTTCAAAATGCATAAATTTCATTTATGCATGGGATGAGCTTATGACGCATGGGATGGACCCTAATAAGATATGGTGATTCGATGAAGGCAAAGGGGTGTTGGGGTTGCTTATGCTAAATCATTAATTAAAGAAACATCATGTAATTGAGATATTAGTATTTTCATTTTGTCATTTATTATAATAAAATAATAATAATAAAAATTAAGATCATGACATAATTAAAAATTAAATTAATATATAAAATTATTTTATTTGTAAGATAAGAAAATCTTCGACTTTAGTTTTGAGAGTTAGTTCAATTGATCTAAAGCTAGAGGTAAGTTTTCATGCTTGTTATTGATTATGGGTTTGACTTTTTTAATTTTTCTAGACAAAACTCCGTAATTAAAGCCTACGGTTTACCCCATTCACCATCAATAAAATATGAGAAAATACTTTAAAAATTTCTCATGATTTCTTTCCAATAAAAAAACTCCCTTTATTTATAAGATAAAAAACTCCTCAACTTTTTAATTTATATAGAGATTGTAGCCTAAAGATACGCGCGAGAGAGGTACTATGACTTTTTGAAATCATGATAATGTAGTGACCACTTAAATATGTATTGGGTATCAACTTTAGCTTCAACTTCATAGTTTTACTTGTATCTAATGGGTATCAAAATCATTTATCGATTGGGTATTGAAATAATTTCTTATTAGGCTTTTGTAATTTAGATAAACATTAGAAATACATTAATATTTCAATTATAATTATAATTTCTTATTAGGCTTTTGCAATTTAGATAAACATTAGAAATACAATAATATTTCAATTATAATTTTTAATAATATTGAAGTTTTATTTTTTATAATTTTATAATTAATAGTATAATGTAAAATAACGAAATCAATAAAAATGTTAAGGGGTTAATTTTGTTAGTTGTATTTAATGATATTAAAAATTCAACTTTAATATTGTTAAATATTTAACCAAAATGTTATTTATAAATGTGGAGAGAGAGAGAGAGAGAGAGAGAGAGTCTATAGTTTTTTTTTATGACAATGACAATTATAGGTAGGGCTCTCGTCAACACCTAAGTTCCTATTGGGGTTGGAGAGAGAGACTCTAGTTTTTTTTATGATGGCAACAATTATAGGTAGGGCTCTCATCAACACCTAGGTCCCTATTGGGGTTGGTTGATGACAAGTGGGTCGAGGTTTATGACATGAGCAGGTCTAGGTAAGGGTATTTATTCACACACTGGAGCACCATATGGAGGATGAGGTATTGGACTTTGAGGGTGACATTGTACATACATAGGATATCTTTTACTCCAATGTCGATTTCATGTAGATGTAGTAGAGCAAGAGGGATATTTCCAAGGTTGGTCTCAGGCCGTCAAATCTGCAATCAGGCAAAGATCCATTTGATGAGCCTCCCAATGTCGACAATCATTCAAGTTTCGATGGGGCGAATGGGTTTGGTTTATTGCTTTCTCTATCTCACTCTGTGCATGCACATTCACTTAAAGGATCGAAAAAATATATTTCCTTGTTTCATTCTTCTCATTCACAAGCTCATGGATCATCTTTAGCTAAGGAACATAGAAGTAGTTCGAAGGTGGTAAGTAGAGAGGGGTCAAAGTGTGTTTTTTCCCCAAAGAAGTTGTTTCCTAAGAGAAAGTGTTGGAAGGTCAAGAAGGAGTAGACATAGAAATTGGGGCTATCCCTGAGCTTCTGGGAAGAATGGTGGTTGGTAGATTTTGTGGGAAAAATGTGAGTCCTTTGGCTCTAAGGGACTAGATTGACGCTAATTGGACATGGGTTTTGGGGTACCGAATAGAGTACCATACTCTCACTTGAGGATGGATTTGTTTCAAATTTCGGTTGAAGAATGATCTTGGGGAAATTTTTAGCCAAGTGTGGGGTTGGGGTCACTTATGTCTATTGCTAAAAGAACGGGCCATCAATTTCGACCCATCTCATGATCCTCTCTTGCCTGCTAAGGTTTGGGTGATCCTTCTAAACCTTCCCATGGTGTTTTGGCAAGAGGAGGTTTTAATTGCAACAGGGAATAAAATAGGACAATTCCTTAGTTGTGAACCCAAGTGGGACACAAAAACGGACAGGAGTTAGGCATGGGTGCAAGTAGAAGTGGATATGAGGGAGGGTCTGCTCGATGAAATCAAGTCAGAGTGTTGTAGTTTTTCTTGTATTCAAATGATATATTATTGAAGGGTTCCCTTTCATTGTTTCATATGTCTTGAGGTTGATCACCTTCAGGTGAAATGTCAAAGGCCTCCATCCTGATTCCCCCCTTTCAAGAAGATGTGGAAAAGGAAGCTTATGTCAGACAAAAGTGGACGCAAAAAAAGGAAAACTTTCAGGGGAACACAAGGAACAACACCAAGGTAAACCAATACAGTGTGCTAGGTGGTTCTCCCCCTTTGATATCTTCGGACATGAATTCAAGTAAGTTGTTAAGCCATGTTTCTTCTCTGCCATCTCAATCTCATGTTGAGTTTTAACTCCTTCCTGAAACTCGTGTATGCCCCAAGAAGCTTCGGTGATGTGTGTTAAGTCCTCTTCCCTTTTCTAGTCCTCACGTAGAGGAGAAGGTTCTATCCCAGACAACAATTCCCTGCCCTAGTCATCCTGTGGGCCCATTTCCTCCTCCTCCTAGTGCAGGGGTTGATCCTTCGATTAGTTCTCATCCCTCCTTTTCCCTTTCCACCTTATTTGACTTAGTAGATGGTTATTTTTCCAAACACTCCTTCAAATCAGATTATCTTTTGCATTTGAAGTTCAAATTAGGTCCTATGGAAGTTAGTGTGGGGGGTTTGGCATATGACAAGGCCTCAGGGGGCTAGGTGGGAAGGAAGTCCCACATTTCATTATCCCAAATTAAAGCTAATAAGGATATTATAAATGGTAAACAATCCACTATTGTGTGGGCCCTTGGAGTAGGGAAAGCCCGTTTCAAAGGTTCTCAATGATTGTTCTCTCTTTTAATGCATGTGGGGTGGAGCGTGCCTAGAAAATTCTAGCCCTCAAAATGCCCGTGCATGCAAGTGCGTCAGACATAATCATGATTCAAGAAACAATGTGTTTAGGTGATAATACTTTAGAATCCTTTTGGTCATGGTTAAAAGATTAGTCTTTTGTATGGTAGACTTAGAAGGCCCTTCGAGGGGCTTACTCACTACTTGGAGCCCTCTTTATAGGGCCTTTTACACTTCCCTTATTTAGTATGAAATAATGGTTGACCTAGAGGATCGTTTTATCCACACTATGTTAAGGTTGGTCAATGTGTATGGGCCTTATGTTGATAAGTGTCCTTTCTAGGACGGTATAAGACATCTAGAATCTTGTCTTCCTCTAATGTCATTCTTGGAGGTGACCTCAATTTTATTCTCTCGATAAGGGTATTCTAGGGAGCCCAACATCGTAAAGATCCGCAGGAGCGTTTTTTCTCTCATTGGATTGAAGAGAATCATCTAATTGAGTCAAAACCTTCAAAATTGTCCCAAACATGGCATAATAGAAGAAAATGGGAGAATATGGTTGCAAAAAGACTCGAAAGATTTTTATTTCTAAGGATTTGTTAGATAATCCAAAGAATTTCAAGTTGTGGGTTTCAGGGGGAGGAATTTCTGATCATATGCCCATTCTTTTGAAAATAGACAAGAGGGGGATAAATCTATCGTTCTTGTTTAAATTGAACCAGGCTTGGCTTCGGGAGGAGTATATAAAT
This sequence comes from Picea engelmannii, assembly GCA_009831015.1. NCBI lineage: Eukaryota > Viridiplantae > Streptophyta > Pinopsida > Pinales > Pinaceae > Picea > Picea engelmannii. Next base: position 254,701 of record ML781345.1, on the reverse strand, counting down.
TTGGTTAGGTCAACTTGGACCCATTTGAAGGAGGATGTTAGGATATCTTACATGCATCAATTCGTAGGTGATCTTTCCAAAATAAAAATAAAAATTCTCTAAATTTAGGGCACTGACCTTCAATTTGAAACATCAGTCACTTCTTAGGGATATCGAATCTAAGATAGAGGTAATGCTAGTAGAAGGGTCGTTTGACTCTCTCTCCACACATGAAGAAGAATCTCTTCGTGAGTTGTTGGAAAAGAAATATGATTTGCTAGCCCATGAAGAATCTGAGTGGTGCCTTAAGAGCAAAGTGATATGGTTTAAGGTGGGAGACAACGATACCAAATTCTTCCATAGGTTTGTGAAATTTTGTAAGAACTTGAATTCCATTTTGGAAATCAGGGATCGGAATGGATTGTCAGTCTCTTCCCATGACAATCCCATTGAGGCAGGGAAAGCCTTTTTCTTCAGCCTCTTCAGGGAACCTATGGGGTGCCAAATTGTTGAGACTCTAAAGTTCATCGATATTTTTCCTATATCTATCATAGAGGAAATGAACATGTTCCTTCAAACAAATATTTTAGAAGGAGAAATTCTATCTACCCTTTTGTCTTTATAAAAGAGCAAGAGTCCAGGTCCCGACGGTCTAACCTTGTAATTGTTTCTTAGTTTTTTTTATTTTCTTAAAGAATATTTACCAAAACTGGTTCTAGAATCTCAGAGTCCAGGAAAAATTATTGGCTCCTTCAATGAGACGTTTCTTGTCTTGATTCTTAAGAAACAAGAGGCCCTCTCTTTTGAGGATTTCAGACCTATTTCGTTCTATAATTTGATTTGTTAGCTCATGTCCAATATTATAGGGAACAAACTTAAGCCCATTCTTAGTAATATAATCTCTAAGAAACAATTCAAATTTCTTTACAAAAATCAAATCCATGATACAGTTGCGCTAGGTTAAGAAGCTATGCACACTATTAAGACCCAAAAAATATCCTCCGTAGTTGTCAAGTTCGATCTCTCAAAATCCTATGATAAAGTTAGCTTGGTTTTATTAGGCTTGTTTTAATTCAAATGGGGATAAATTTGGTTATTTTCAATTGGCTTATGGGATGCATCGAGTCAACTTATTTTGTCTTTTTTATAAATGGATCTCCTTCCTCGTTCTTTTTCTCTTTGAGAGGACTCCATTAGGGGTGTCCATTATCTTCGTTCCTTTTTCTTATTGTGGTGGAGGGTTTAATCATGTTAATTCAGAATGGAAATAGAAGAGGGATCCTAAAAGGAATCAAAATATCTGTGGCTGAATTTCTTTCCCATTTGATTTTCATTGATGACGTTATACTCTCTAGTGTAGGGATTGTTAACACATAAGATTATATTATAATTTGAGATAATTTCCAAAAATACAATTGCTATAGGAGGGTTCTTGTACTTGTACTTTTGTATAGCTTGAATTCAAGTCAGTTTTTGAGGGGTTTTGAGAAGGTGTTTGCAGTACTTGATGATTCCATTGTGTGGCAGACATCATAAAATTTCCAACCATATCTCTTGCAGCCAAAAATTCCTCTGGGAAGGCCTCCAAACACCCTGTCAAATACCACACTGTGTTTCTGCTGAGAGCACGTTGCGCTTGTGTAATTTTTTGAGTGACTAACTTAAAACTAGGATTACGAACAAATGAGAAGGTGTTTTTGAAAACTGGAGGAGGTTTTTGTTCATCACATACCAAATAAAAAAAAACTCTCTCAGTTTTTCAAAACGTGTTATGATTAGAGAGATATTAGACACATAAAAGGTGCTACAGAATCACCTAGCCAGACACACAAAGGGCACTACAGAATCACCTAACCAGACACACAAAGGGCACTATGAGATGTGCAGAACTGTTTTACAATGACGCTATGGAATTTCCTCTAGCAGTTACTGTTTGGATATTCGCCTTGTTGGGAGGTTTCCACCTATTAAGGAAGGTTTGAATGGTCTCACAGGAGTTTGTTGGACATGAGAGACATGTGTTCCATCTCCAGATCAATCACAATGACCTGTTTCAAAAGGCATTTATTATCATAGACAAAATCCCCAAAAAATAGGAATTTGTTAGGCTTTTGTTGGAATCTTTTGTAACAAGACTCCTAAATGGAGGAGGATCCTATGTAACTCCTTGGTTTCAAGCTCCTTAGGGTATATAGAGATTATTCACTATAAATAAAAGGGTTTTTGATGAAAAAAGGGTTGGATTTATGAGCCAAGAGAGGAGAGAGTTGGAGGAGCAATTTTAGTTGCTCATTTGTAAGCCCGAGGGCCTGTTTGTAATGAAATTTTCTTCCATTAAAGATTCATCAAAGCTGTTATCAGATCGTCTTCTTTGTTTTACCACTTCTTTGTTATCTTCTTGCTTGAACATATTGCAGGATTTGAGGATCATAGTTGCCATTGATTAATGGATTCATGAACAACAAAGGATCTGTTGTAGCTTGCCCATTAAATCATTGTTCATTGTTTAAGAAAATCTTTATCTATTGCAGAAAGGATATTTGTATAATGGATCTTCTTCCTTTTGTCATATTCATTGTGCTTCTACTCATCATTATATATCTCTTTGTCTGATACACAATTTGATTGCCTTTCATTTGTAGGATGTTATGACTCCATTCCCAATGGAATGCCTCTGCATACATTTTGTTGCCCTCTCCCTTTAATTCCTAGTCTTGTTGATCCACCTAATCAAATCATTTAATCCGTTATTATGATGTGTACTGGGCTTGCACTTACAAAAATCTAACTGTGACTCTCAGTGCTAACATTAATGGCATCGTCGTCGGGGAATGAAGTGTGAATCTAGCTTCCCTGGGAGAATGACATAGATCCAACTCTTGATGGTAGACAAGAGAGGGATACAAAAAATTGTCTGTAATCATCTACCTAGTGATTCCACAATCAAAGACTCCACTCGGGAGGATCTTGTTGACAAAAAGATGACCATAGGAAAGAGGATGACCAGGTATAAACTTATGAGCTTTCTTCATGAGATTTTCTTGTTCTTTATCAACTCGTTTTTTCTTTTCCCTTCACATATAAAGATGATTATCTTGTGCTTTTTTTATTTGGATGAGAATCAACCTTATTTTATATATCCATACTTGCTAGAATAAAATTTGCAGCCTGCTTGTGTTGTTGACTTGAAACTTCATTTCATCTTATTGAGAAGAACGAGGTTTATATCTCTATCCCTCCCGAACATAATCAACCTCATGACCATGAGAATGATAAAAGTGATTCAAAGCCTTCTCATATCTCATTATCTTCAGTTATTATAGAGCCTTGACATGAGCTTGTTAATCCTCATTTTCATCCCACTACTTTTCAAACTAGAATCAAGAAAAGATGTTCAAGCCTTTAAAGCTGCCATATATCCTTCATCCTTATCCTCTTGATTGCCTTGAGTACCTTCCCCGTTTTTCTGGAGAGGATCATGTCACAACCGAGAGGCATTTGGGGGCCTTTGAAAATTTCGTTGATAAGTTTGAGATAGTTCATGATGATGTTACTACGAGGTTGTTATCCAAATCTTTGTTTATATATGTTGCAGTATGGTTTAATAGTTTGAGAGACAATTCCATTGGTTCTTGGATCGAATTGTCCAATAATTTTCTAAATCATCGAGGTGAGAACAAGTCTCTTGATTTGTACCTCGTTGATTTTTATGCCTTGAGGAGAGAGGAATATGAAGTCTTGTCTGTCTTCAATAGAAGATTCTACAACATTTATCATGACATGCCTTTGGAGATCTGGCCTAAAGAGACTGCTTCCATGGTATACTACGTTATGGATCAACATTCATAGCTTGTCCTTCTCCTGTTAGAAAGGAAGTATTCATCCTTAGTATGCTTATTTGAAGATGCCCAAGAAATTGAGGAGAACATCTGTGCTTCCAAGAGAGTTTGAGATCCATCTTAATTTGAAAATCTGCATGCACATGAGCAAGAGAACTGTCAGTATGTTTTAGTTTTTGAGCATGAAGGCAGCGAGTATGAAATAGATTTGGAAAAACAACAAGGATGTAAGTATATTTCAGATTCGGATCAGAATTCTTAAGTGTTGGAAAATGTTTCTATGGATAGGTATGCATGGCAAGTTGACAATCAATTTTCAAACCATTTTGAACATGAGGTAATTGATAATTGCATAGGTAATTACATGTTTCTAGATGATAATGATCAATATGCTTTAAACCATGTTTTATCATCATCTTGTGATCATCATTCTGAAAAGAAAGTTGTTGCTATCGATGATCAAAATTTGATCACAAGAAGACTAGAGGGTTATCATTTTTCAAGAAAATATGTAGTCATTGATGAACAATTGTTTTCTGTCGATCAACATATTTTTGATCTTGGTTTCAAGGATCCATTTACAGCCTTATCGGGGTCTTATTTTTCATCTTATCAGAATATTTCAGATTACATTTATTCACCAGCACTTTTAGGTGAGTTTTGTTTCGTTAAGGGATTTTTATTACTATTGTTATATTTCAGACATTACCATTTGATTAGGGGTATGGACAAGATCATTTCATTTTTGAAACTACTTGAGTGGTTGTTATGGAAGTCTACCTTTAATTGACCAAGTTGAAGATTCGGTTAGAGGTAGGGTAGCATAGGAAATAAGATCACTTTCTGAGTAGTTACTTTCCTTCAGTTTGCAACATATATATCAGTTAAATTTCTTGAATAAGTGGCAATTTTTGAAATTGTTCAGAGATTGGTTGCACAATTGACTCCATAGCCCAATGGATAAGGCAACTGGAATTGCATGTTCTTGGCAACTCACAAGGAGCATGCCATCCCATTTGGAGCCAGTTGTTAACACATAAGATTGTATTATAATTTGAGATAATTTCCCAAAATACAATTTCTATAGGAGCGTTCGTGTACTTTTGGAGAAATTGACTTCAAGTCAATTTTTCAGGGGTTTTTGAGAAGGTGTTTGCAGTACTTGATGATTCCATTGTGTAGCAGACATCATAATATTTCCAACCATATCTCTTGCAGCCAAAAAATCCTCTAGGAAGGCCTCCAAACACCCTCTCAAAGACCACACTACATTTTTTCTGAGAGCACTCTGCGCTTCTACAATTTTTTGAGTGACTAACTTAAAACTCTGATTATGAACAAATGAAAAGGTATTTTTGAAAACTAAAGGAGGTTGTTTTTCATCACATACCAAGTAAAAAAAACCTCTCTCAATTTTTCAAAACGTGTTATGGTTAGAGAGATATTAGACACAGAATAGGTGTTATGGAATCACCTAGCTAGACACACAAAGGGCGCTACAGAATCACCTAGCCAAACAAACAAAGGGTGCTACGAAATGTGCAAAACTGTTTTACAGGGGCACTATAAATTTTTTTGTAGTGGTTACTGTTTGGATATTCGCCTTGTTGGGAGGTTGTCACCTAGAAGGTTTGGATGGTCTCCTAGGAGTTTGTTGGACATGAGAGATATGTGTTCCATGTCCATATCAATTAGGATGACCTGTTTCAAAAGACATTTATCATCATAGACAAAATCCCCAAAAATAGGAATTTGTTAGGCTTTTGTTGGAATCTCTCGTAACAAGAATCCTAAATGGAGGAGGATCCTATGTAAATCCTTGGTTTCGACCTCCCTAGGGTAGATAGAGATTATTCACCATAAATAAAAGGATTTTTGATGAGAAAAGGGTTGGATTCATGAGCCAAGAGAGGAGAGAGTTGGAGGAGCAGTTTTAGTTGCTCATTTGTAAGCTCGAGGGCCTGTTTGTAATGACATTTTCTGCCATTAAAGATTCATGAGAGCTTTTATCAAATTGTGTTCTTTGTTTTCCCACTTCTTTGTTATATTCTTGCTTGAACATATTGTAGGTTTTGAGGATCATAGATACCATTGATTGATGGATTCATGAACAACATAGGATATTTTGTAACTTGCCCATTAAATCATTGTTCATTGTTTAAGAAAATGTTTATCTATTGAAGAAAGGATCTTTGTATAATGTATGTTCTTCCTTTTGTCATATTCACCATGCTTCTACTCATCATTATATATCTCTTTGTTTGATATACAGTTTTATTGTCTTTGATTTGTAGGATGTTATGACTCCATGCCCAATGGAATGCCTCTACAAACATTATGTTGCCCTCTCCCTTTCTTTCCTAGTCTTGCTGATCCACCTACTCAAACCATTTAATCCATTTATATTTTGATGGGTACTAGGCTTGCACTTACAATAGTCTAAGTGTGACTCTAGATGATAACAGGTTCTATGCAAGAGTTTCAGGCTCTCAAAGATATTATGGACTTGTTTTTCTCAGCCACATGAATGCAAATCAGTATGGATAAGTCCTCCTTGTTAGTAATATCCCTTTGTGAGAAGGTCCAAGATCATTTGGACGCTATTATTCCTTTTTCTCATAAAAACATTGAAGAAGGACTTAAATATCTTGGGTTTGAATTGAAACCAAATGCTTATTCATTTGAAGATTGGTTGTGGCTCTTTAAAAATTACAAGTGAGAATCTATCTGTGGGTGAACCACTGGATTTTGAGAGGAGTTTGTATTTTTCTCCTCAATCAATGTTGAGTAGAATCCCTGTCTATTGGGAATCCATTGTAAAAATCCCTAAAGGAATATTAATGAAAATCATAAAATATTTCTTTGAATTCCTTTGGTTGTGTTGAAAAGAGGCCAATGGTATTCCTCTCATGAAATGGTCATGTTTAGCATTGCCAAAGGAGTTGGGTCGTTGGGGGATCAAAAATATGTATTGGTTCACTAGAGCATTAGCAACCAAGAGACTTTGGAGGTTTATCCACAACAAGTTGCTTTGGGGAAGAGTGATGGTTTCTAAATATTTAGTCGGCATGACGCTCGAAGAATGGTTAAGAATGCCTAGAAAACAATGGAAAATAATTCAGTGGTATGGAAAACATTGGTTGATGCTTTCCCCATAATCGAGGAATGAATGGTGTGGAGATTAGGAAATGGAAAAATCATTAGAATAGGTGAGGACCCATGGGAGGGTGCGGTAAGTGTTGATAAAATTTCATAGGATCTACTGTCAACTCTTCATAATAACAAAATTTACTCACTTTAGAACATGAGGGCCCAAGGGTAGGAATTAATCGGTCATATAAGGATTCAACAACAGATTTGGGTCTAGTTGGTGAAAAAGTGGAGGTATGAAATTTCTTCGTTGGAAATTTAAGGTAAAATATCATCAACTTGTAGGAAGAGGAGGGCGACTCCTTGTGTTGGTCAAAGAACGTTTGCACAAGCAATTATACGATGAAACTTGGTTACTATGCCATTGCATAAGATGCATTCATAAGTGAGAAGAAGTGGTGGAGGTCTATCATGTCGGATATGCATGTGACGTTAAAGATGAAGGTTCTATTGTGCCTGGATCTCAAGGACACACTATTAACGTAAAAAAATGGTCTAAGAAGAGGATGGGTGGGGAAAAATAGATGTTCTTTATGCCAGTTGGAGGTTGATGCGTCAATCCATTTGTCTATCCTATGTTCTTATGCTCAACAGGTTTGTTCAATAGTTTCATCACATTTTAAAGTTAGTTTGTTCTCCCTTATCGACAGTTTGGAAGAGTGGCCTTCTTAATGGAAGGATGAGCAAGCAGTTAAAGAATTCAGATCCATGTCATGCTTCTTTGCGTACTTCATTTGTTTGATGCAAAACTTAAGCATATTTCAAGATAAATATATTCCTCTTGAGGTTGTTTCATGCCTTGTTTTAAAGCTTGGTTAAGAGTTTAGAAGTGAGCCTAAGAAGCCCGAGCAACACAAGCCCCTTCTGCCCGATCTATTGGAAGGAATCCCATGGAGATTTTTTTATGGTGCTAGTCGGGGGAATCACCCTCACTATGGAGTGGGAGTGTTATTACACATATGGGGAGAGAATTTCCTTGAGGTCAGATATGCTCCTGGACGAGGCTTAAATATGAAAGAAAAAATTTATGCATTGTAGGAATTACTATTTCATATGAAAATTTTAAATTTGAGGAAAATAGAGATTATGGGTGACTCTAAGGTGGCTATCAACTAGGTTAACGATCAAGCGTAGATTTAGGTGTTGTGTCTCCATCCTTTTCTGAGGTAGATTAGTTCCTTCTTTGTTGATCTTGAGTGGCCTTCTTGTTCTCATATACAAGGAGTTTAATCTATCCTCAAGTTTTTCACTCTTAAAAAGGTTTTCACCTGAAAAGATTTTGATCCCTTTGCTCATAAATCTCAAGTTAGCATGAATCTATAAATAATAGAAAATATTAATATTATAAAATATATTAATATATTTTATAATATATTACAACCCCTATTACAT
>ML781345.1:205819-223327 GCA_009831015.1 Picea engelmannii | reverse complement strand
ATATATATATATATAATTTTTTTGAAATTTAGCCGACGGGGATCGTGGTTGCACCCGGGATTATAGTGGTCGTCGACGGGGATCGTGGTTTCACCTGGGGTTATAGTGGTCGTCGACGGGGATGAACCCCGTTTATCATGCCAATATGAGAACAACCAGTTGTCGATTCCCCAGTACAAAAAAAATAAAAAAATGAAATAATACTTGTACTTCTGACCACTTAAATTGCTTCATTTGAGTCATCTTAGAATTGGATAATACTTTATAAACAAAATTCCCATGATAAAAGTGGAACTCTAGCTTTACTTTAACCTTACAAGACTCGTGACAACATTGTTAACCCATTATTCATAGGAAACCATTCCAAATTTTGCATTAAACCTATAACTAATCCTACAATTACGTAACCACTCAAACTAATCCTACAATTACGTAACCACTCAAACTAACTTGACCCAATAAAACTGTATATACTTACTTAACAATTACAAAGTTAATTACGTAACCACCACTCGAACCAACTCAATCCATTAAAATTGTATATACTTACTTAACACTTACAAACTTAATAAAACATTAAAATTTTATATATTTATTAATCTCATCCATTTAAAATATAATAATAATAATAATAATCTATTTTTAAGGTCACGACCAAGCCAGCACACCAAATTGGTGTATGAGACCCCCTTGTTTGTGGGACAAGGGACTCCCCTCCGCCCAATAATTTAACTGGTAAATTCAACGATTAGAGGACTCGAAATGGAGGCTGGAAGTAATTTGATAGAGTTGTCATTGCATTCAAGGTCCTATCCAACACACTATTCCTCCCTGAACAGATATGGATACAATTTCTCAGTGAACAAATTTCTTGAATTAGTGGGAAGGTTGCGATCGTTGAAAGTACTTGTCATCGATCTTAGCTATGCATTTGATGAGAAAAAAAGGATTGTTGTTCCTATGTTCAACCTGCTCTCTAGGCTTCCTAACCTTGAACGTTTACACCTACGCGAACAACTGATTTTGGTAAGAGAATAACTCGTATTCTGTTTGCTATTCTTCATTTCATCATCATTTAGATGTCATTTAATATCTCTCTGTGCAGTGTGTAACCGATAACAGAGTGCATTATGATTTTTGCTTTCTCACGCAGGCGGAGCCAGAGGGAGATTCAATGTGACCATCTCTACCCAATACACTTGCAAATCTTCAATTCATAGAGATAGAGATGAGCAGATCCGATGCGAGGGAACTTGGTTTGTTGGATTGCCTTCTTCAAATAGCCCCCGCGTTCAAACTGAAATTCCAACCTGCAAGACATCCTAAGACGTATCAGTCATTTTCCGAAAATTCAGAGTCTTTCAAGAAACGTCTTGAGCAAGGAATGATCACAGAGAAGATCTGTGAAATCAGTTTTCTTTTTTGATATTACTTTCAAACTTATTGTTATTGTTTTTAGTTCCGGACAAATTGGAATTACTAGAATCTTAGTATTGTGTTTTTAATTTTGGGTTTTCGATATATATTTTGTGTTTTTAATTTTGGGACCTTCGATGAGAAGGAAGTCTGGTTTTCCAGTTATTATTATTTTAATAGATTGTTGTGATCAGTTTAACTGTGAGAGCATGGTTTTTCATTTATTACTATTAATTTAAGGAGTTTGCAAGCAGTTTTATGAAATGGTTTTTTTCTTTGGAATCAAGACATATAAATTTATATTAATCATTATTTTTTGTTGTTCATCCTTGTTGAGCTGATTAGACAACGCGGTTTTAATAGACTCAACTCTAACCAACGACAGATATATGTGAATAGGAAGTTGGTTTTGTGATGTTTTGATTTGAATGTTTTGTGCTTAAGTGTTGTAACAATGTCTTTTGACACCACCTTTTTTTTATATTTGAAACTTATTCCTCTTTGATTATCTAAATTTCTCTTTATGAGTTTCATATTAAGTTACACCCAATCCCCAACATGGTATCTGAGTGGATGATTATGACCTCACTTGTTTGCAAATTGTGTTGATTCTGATTTGTTATGTGATTGACTTTGGGCTGGTGATTTGGAAACTGTAAATTGTGGAAACAAATCTGATCTATCTAGGTATTGAAGATGGATTTGAAAATCAATCCCGTAATTATGAATGGATCAAATTATGCACTATGGGCACTAGATATAGAAACCCTGTTGAAGAGTAAAGGATTGTGGCATTATACAAATACCGTGATTCCAGATCCAATAGATGATCAAAAAAATTTCGTTGTTGATTTGTGGCATTATACAAATACCTTGATTCCATATCCAATACATTTGAAAAAGACATAGCAGTGAACCACACAGTCTTTACTTATTACTCCAAGTCCCAACAACATAACCAATAATCAACACCTGAGGAGAGCAGAGACAGTAAGAGTAAAATAACCTAGTGCACACAGGTGTGTCCAACACTCACAAAGAAGAGACGAGGGTTAACTTAACATTGGCGGTTATTCAAAAAAAAATTGAGATATAACATCTATTTCCAACACCTGAAGAGCCGAACAACTTAACAACAATAATAGTGAGGAACACGACAGGATCTTGGGACACTTTAGTGAGAAGACAGTAAGAATGGGCCATCAACCACGACTCGGGGTTTGAAGAAAAGGACAAAACAACTATTGGCAATTTCTCTGCGACTGGATAAGGGTTACCACAAAGACTAAGAGGAACCTATTTAACTGACAGTGATACATAGAACATAAACCCTCAATCATCAACCCAGAGCCATATTATTAGATAATGAGCCATATTATTAGATAATATGGCTTTGGCTTGGCCGTGACCTTAAAATTAGATTATTATTATTAGATAATATAAGGTTAGGTTTAAAAATAAAATTATAAAATACTTATTATAAAATTATGATAATTAAAATATATGAAAAAGAAATATATAAAAAAATTAATAATTAAAAAAAAAAAACAACTTTATAATTTAAAAAAAAAATTAATACAAAATTAATTTAGAAATGTTTTTATTTAGGTTTTTTTTCGTTTCATAGTAGATTTTTGGTCAATATGGATAACTCTAATAAAACAAGGCTATGTGGTAGCTTATACCTACCAACTTAGCAAATGTAATGTTATAAACAAATGAAACATGCAACTGTAAAGAAATGATTTGACAATTCTCTAGAGGTTGCATAGTAAGGAGACAACTATTATGAAACTATCCACATGACTTTGGCACCGATGGGGCATAAAACTTTGAAAAATATGTAAAACGAGAAATATTTGCAGAAAAGTATGTAAAACGAGAAATCTTTAAGAAGAATTTTCTTTTGATTGTGCTTTAAACCATACACCAGTTCAACTCTATTGTGTTATGCATTCAGTTTCATATTATTTATAGCCTGACCTTATTAGATTTTGGGATTGTAAGGTTGCAGTTGACTCTATCTATGAATGTGTGTCTAGACTCGGACCTAATTTTTGCTTTCCTTGTCTTGGGAAATAAAGGTCTCATGTTGGATTCTTACTGGCGAGAGATAGACAAGTATTAGGTCCAAGTATATCCTCAGGACATGAGTTTTGTTGATATGTATGGAAATGATTCATAAATGCTTGGCAAATTTCCCTTGTAACTACAACTATTGGTCCCTTTATTGTGGTGACATGAGGAATATCAAATATCTTTCTCCACAGTCTTGCAAAAAACATTTAGGAAGTATATACTAAAGTTGCTAGCATTATAGAGTAGGTTTGGGAACCTTTATACCATTGTCATAAAACATTTTAAAATTTTGAATGCCGTGATAAAACATTTTCATAATATAATTTAAGGATTGTGACTTGGAACTTTAAATTTAGTCATGCTTTAATACCACTTAAATTTTGTCATGCTTTAATTCAAGAATCACTGACTTTTCGTAATTCCATGTCACTCACGATTTTAAACCGGTTATAATTCCTGAAAGATCTTGTAGAATTGTCAGTGGTGATAGCCTCAAAATTTTCCATATAACGTGGTCATGTTCACATTTGAAGCAACAAAAATTTAACAGTGTAATTTGTACCTTTAAATTGATTACTTATTAAAGAGATTTGAAATACAAAATATCAAAGTGAAGTGCATGAAGAAAACAACAAATTATCAGTATAATTTGCGACTTTAAATCTATTATTAGTCCTTGTCGAAGGCCAGGACTCTTGCAATCGATTCACCATTGACCATGTATTAGTTAACGTTTGACTTAAAAATATTTTTCCATTCTTCAATGTTGTACATAACAAATACAAAATAATTATTTTTTTATCATATTTAAATTCTTTTTATAAGAAATTCTATTGGTTGACACATTTGGAATCTTATTGTCGAGCAAATATAATTTTTTCACTCCTTGATCATTCCTTATTTTTTCACTCCTCGATCATTCATTATTGGTTGACACATTTGGCAGCTTTCCGTGCAAATATAATTTTTTCACTCCTCAAACATTCATTGTTGACTTGACCAACTCCCACAAAATATAATTTTACATTTTTATATAACTTTATTTCACTTCTGCTTGAAAGATTTAAATTTATTATAACGTGAAAGATTTAAATTTATTATAATGATTTATGTTCATTTTTTAACAATGATTTCTCTGACAAATTATGGAATGTTGAACCACTCATGCCTTTGTCTCTGTGCCACCGCCTCACCATTGCCTCTGTGCCACCGTCTCACAACCTCATCTTGCTTGCCACCGTCTCACCCAAGATTTCTCTGACAAATGATGGTCAGATTGCCTTTTCTTGCTTGCCACCGTCTCACCCAAGATTTTTCTTACAAATGATGGTTAGATGCTTCGAAAATATTATGAATATCATATACATACTTACAAAATGGTCTATGATAAAGATAGGACAAGATGTATTAAGTAAAAAAAACAGGATATTATAGAATGTCACTACATTTACATATTCATTTCACATTAAGCTTCCTTCTCCATTGAAATTGTTGATATTTTTAATGATGCCAGATAATTCTTGTAGAGTTCACAGTTTTCGAACCACATACATAGATGTATACTATATAAGTTTAACTCTAAAACTACCTATTTTATTGAACATGATATTGTAAAAGCTACATGTTTTGGCTATGTTTAGGGACAAAAACTAAAACAATTGAGTCACCATATAGTGAATCAGCAACAAGGGTAGTAACCTGGGTTGAAATAAACCCCGTTTCACCCCCAATTTAGCAATCCTTGAATGAATATGGCGTGTCATTTCTTTCCTGATTTTCCATCTCACCCGCTAGTAAGGACCTGAAACTGATGGCTTGGAATATGTATTTATGGTGGGATGGACGGAGTATGCTTTTGAAAAGGTATGATAACCACTATTGAAACAACTACCCGATACACAATGGTTGGATTGCGCAAAATTCATTATAAATCCATTTGCAGTACTATAGGTTTGATACCTAGGCATAGATTAAGGACTAAAAGCATAGGAGTAAGCATCTCTTCCAGTTCGCGTGTAAGATCCAGTCCCATATCTCTTCCAGTTCGAGGAAAGTGAGTATCCAAAGCTACTTGCATTCAAATGTACACTTGCATGTCATTATTTTTAACTGATAATTCACGTCATCTATTCGAACAAGAACCATACCAGTCAGCCCAAGAGCTAGCCAGCCAGCCAACCCACCATTTCTTTCTTCTTTTTGAATTTGATCAATCCTATCTGTTATGAATAACAATTGTTTCTCAACGCCCTTTAAAGTGGTTTTTTCCCACTCCTTTGTTTAGCCTTGAATATTTGATCAATTTTGTGGTAAATCCCTCATAGCCTCCTCCCCCTCCTACTATACCTTACCCATGCCTCCTTGACCAACTAAATATATTCAAGGTACTTTAGCTAGTGTGGATTGAATTTAAAGGTTGAGGATGTACTCTTCTTCCCATAGTAGGGTATAGGGTGACCCCAGTTCATTGCCAAGAAATCATAAGTCTAATGAGGGAAGCAACCGAAGAGTCGTAGATATGCAAATATCTATTGTATGATGGTATGGCAAGAGTATCTCTTCTTTCTTTATGTGGTGTTAGGATACCTATGCTAATAAATACATAGGACTCATATTAGAATCACTCCCTACTCATATTAGGCATATTGCTCGTCATCAGTAAGCAGCGCTATGACACCTCTTACTGGATTCACCTTTTCGACAACCAAACCCTCCTTCACCCACTGCCGAACTTCCCTTCCAGACAGATTATTATTTGGGTAAGATACAGGTAGGTTCGGTAAGAAGTAAGAAGGGGTCCTTCTTTTTTTAAGAACTCTTCTAACTTTACGTGAGTTAAAGACTTCATGGAGTAGTTCGCCCTTCATGGAACAGTTCAACAGCCTTGCTTGTCATGTTGAGAGTTTCACCTACATAAATCATAAGGGCCTTCCCTATGAAATCTCGTAATGTTCCTTGCCCACAATCCAAGGTTGGAGCATATTGTTTAATCTAAAGGTGAGGATTGTTAAAAATATGGTTCAGTCACCCTCCCTGTCTTTCCTACTCCTTCTCGAGCTCCTTTCTTTTGCAGAAACCAAGAGGAAATAAAGTATTTTGTTTACCTGAAAGATTAGCTTCAAAGGTAACCTTGGTGATAAATACACATATTTCTCTATAGACGATGCATCGCTTTTATATCTTGAGGGACGAAGTGCGGTTGTGACTCTTTATTATTGCTTGATCGATCGGATGGGCGGGATGAATTAGCTTTCTAGATAGATATGTCTTTTTGGGTGGGGGCATTTGTTGCCCACCAGATGAAATACGATTCTATTTTTCAGGCTATACTTCATAAGAATTTAATTCTTTTTTCTGATACATTTTATAGATGATGGGTGTTGCAGGTGGGATTCCTGAATGTCTATAGCAGTGCATGATGAAGAGATCTTCTACATGGCGGGACTTATGATTTTTATTCAAACAAATCCAAAAGCCCCTAATTATATAGAGATGCGTCTTGGAGAGAACGATGACATTCTTGGAATATGTAAAAACGAAGGGATTGAAATGAAGTGATATGTTGAGAGATCTACAAAAGAAAACTTACCCTAAGATCCAGATGATTGCACCCAAAGATGCAAAGATTAGGGACATGAACGCAAAGGGAAAGTTCAATAAAAATTCTACTGATATGCAATTGCCCATTTCTGAGTAATTCTGAATCTAAAAAATCCGAGGGAAAATTTTACTGTACAATGTTATTCACCGATTTCTATGTATGGCCTGAAACTATTTTCTAAAACTGTGAATGTTGTGATTCTCCAATGCCAATAATAGTCAGATCGATGGAGGGATTTTTATACATAATTTGCAATATCAGATGATGTTTGAAGAAACTGTCTCTGTGTGGACCGTGTCTTCATAATACCGAGTATTGGAAGTTCGCACCTGCAGGAGCCTTAACAAATTCCAAAATATGCTTGCCTTCACATGAAGCTATTTTTTTTATTAATCAATAGATCAACAACCGTTATTTGAATTTTTTCAACGATGGATGAGTTTTTCTACGTGTCGATGACTAGGGGCTACAGGCTACATTTGTCAACATCCTACATCTACTAACAAACATTTGTTTAACGATCCCACACCACGTTGCAATTACCAAACATTTGTTTGATGAGCCGACACCACGTTGCAATTACCAAATCCTAGTTGTTGGCTAGTTGTTTTCAGAGCGTTGTTATTAAGTAAATTCACACACCATGTTTCTATTAACACTTCCAGGTGTTGGTTGATAGTGGGACCTAGTCCTAAAAAATTCCACCTCACTAAAAAATGAACGACCCATTCCATTTCACATCATTTCATTTCATTTGAGAAAGGTGTAGGGTTAGAATTGTTCCGAGGTTCTCATTATGTAGCAACCACAGAAGCATGTTGGGCATGTCGGGCAAGCATTTGCAGTGCAAGTTTCTTCACTAATAGCGGGGTTTTGATATCGAATCTAACTACGAAATCTAAGGCAAGTTCATTCACTATAGGTTTTACTTATCATTTTCTCTTTATTGAAATGTTTCAGTCAGATGGAATTATGAGCTTTACTAGCTCTGCAGGGTTTGAATTATGTAGTAATTATCAGATGATGCTGAGATCAGCAGGAGGAAGAGGTAGTGGATCTCCAATCACTTTCAATTACAATGGTAAGGATGAATGTATGTTTCAGGAATCAGTTCTTTGGTTTTGCAAAGAAGGGTGATATACATAATGTATATATTCATTCTGCATATGTGCAGGCATAAAAATACTTGAGCAACACTTCTATACCGGATGGGTTGTACCCACCTTTGTTGCTTCTGCTTCTGCTTCTCTTCATCGGCTTGGTTGTCACCGTGAATGTTTTTCATATAACCATGGAAATCTCTTATGACGAAAGCTGTTACAATTTGAAGGAAGCAACTTAAAACACAAGAAATCTTTTTTTTGTATGTCTGACATTGAATGTTATTCATTTACTTATTTAACGTACGCGCAGGTGGGTGTTGGCCTATTATTCCTACAGTGAATCAATTTACTACACACACGATCCAGTCCATCATGATGTCTTTACTCCCAATATATATTTTGAATTTTATATAGAACGATACATAATTGTTTTGTTCTAATCGGCATAACAGGCCAGATCAGATGTAATATATTATGTCTTCGCAAACCAATCATCATTTATTTGTCACCAAACCTCATTTATTTTTATTTGTTTTACTGTAGTGGACAAACCTATTTACATTCATTATGTTAACCAATAGAGTGGTACCTGTAATAACTCAAGTCTTGTGCCATAAACCTTTCCGAGGAAAACTAACTTTTAATCAAACAAAATCAGTTTTATTCCCATTTTGGATCATACTCCAGATTAAACAAATCTCATTTATTTGTGCACTACACTATGTTAAAAAAACTCTTGTGAAATAGATTAATTAATTAATTCCCTTTAAGTTGTTGTAAAATGGGAAATGGATAAATCTAGGTTTTTCGGGCGCAAATTCTATGGCACAACAATGAGCAGGCTTAAGGTGATTTGTTCTGGGAACTTTTGCCTACAAACCTTTCCTCAACTGGGCATGGTTGCAAATAATCTCCAAGCATGTCCACTCAAAGTATTTTTACATTGAAAATTGCAGTTACATTAAAATTGTAGTTACATTGAAAATTGTAGTTACATTGAAAATTGCAGTTTCAAATTATATCCAAATGGAAATTATTATAATATCCATTTAAATGTTTTCACAGGTATCATGAATTAATGGGGAGGTAGTAGATATAGAATCCAAGAATATTAACTCAAATTATTGTTCAAATTTAAAAAAAAAAAAAATTCAACACTTTCATCCGCATCGATATATGTTCTCGCACTTAACGTGAATGAAAAATGACCAAGAATAAATTCAGTTTTATTATATATAAAATAAAAAAAATTAATTAGTGAATTAAAACTTTACCTCCTTAAAAATATAAATTTATAATAAAAAATAAATTGTTCAGAAACCCTAGAAACTTCTATGTCACATGGAATCCGAGGCAATCTAGAAATTGATGCATACATTCATCTGACGCCAACTCCAACCCAACAGGGACTGCGCTGCCATGCAATACTTGTTTGTAAAAACTATTTGTTCAACAATTATGAAATTCAAGCACCCAAGAAATACAAAACTAAACAATTCCGGGGATTTATTTAAACGAAAGAGAAGAGTTTCACTTAACCTCATTCGAACTAGAGACATTATTTTTTTGAATGCAACACAAACCGATAACATTGTAGCTGGGAGTCTGGGTCCGATCATCAACTTTTCTGATTGCATAAAAGATTGCAAGATGAAGCAAGCATTGCATTTGCATAATCCAACAAAGGCATGAATCATTGACAAACTTATGTGATTCAAGACTTAAGAACTTCAAATCAAATCAAAGGAGTCAAAACTAATGGCACAAAAAAGTGAATATTACCTTCTTTAATTCTCTTAGTAGAGAAGTTTGAAATGAAGACAAGTCCAAGACAAAGCAAATGAGCACCATTACAACTCTGAACAAGCAATCAAAGGCTAAAAACCTCAGATCTCATTACTTTCAGGGACCTAATAGTGATATTGAGAGATGATTGAAATGGTTTCCAATCTAAATTTTGAAATAATCCAGCAAAATGATATACACATAAAGTATTTGCATTGGGTAAAATTTGAGAAAAATGATTATTTTAAAGTGATAGAGAACATCAGAGGATATCCCTGTACAGAGAAAAATATTTTGACTACCTGGAAATGTGGGACGATACAATAGCCACCGTGCTTCCCGTATATTTATATGACGAACCATCGTCAGCCAAAATAATGGTGAGCTAAAACCAGGTTTGCTTCAAATTTCACAAGCTAAGTCTACTTCAAATTGAGCAGCTAATGCTCATGACATTTTCACTGACTAGTATATTAGCTACAATAGGACTATACTATATATAATATATTAGATTATAAAATATAGAAAGCTAGATGTTTTTACCTCTTACCTCCAAAATAAGTTTTTTTCCTTCTAACAATGACAAATTCATTGTGGTTATGAATCTTAATTTTAAGCTCTGACTAAAATACTTGGCCACCCTAAAAAATTCATTGTGCTTATGTTCGTGATTTTAACCTCAACCTAAAATACTTGGCCACTTGTAAGTCACACTCAATCACTCCACTGTCACAATTTTTCACTAATGCTTTGTGTATTTTGTGATTTGCATTGTGTTTGATTGCTATATGTTGGGTAGGAGTTGAGTTCCGCATAGAGAACTCATTGTTAGCTCGAGTGCCATGCTCGCTTGTAATTACTCAACTCTCTTTTCTACTCAATTCAACTTGTAACGAATTAACTTTTTTCTAGTTTGGAGATAGCATCTTGGCATGGATGGATGATAGAGATTCAATGCTCGACAAGCTAAGATGGATTGAAGGTAAATTTGGCTCTTTTCAGTGCTTATTTCTTGGCATGCTACTTAAAAAACTCATGGTAACATGTTAGTAGTGTTTTGTAAGATTTGAAAATCTTGCATATAATAAGACAAACAATTTTGATGAACTGAGAAAATAGAAGTTGTGATCATTATGTACAATTTATAATAAAATGATAACAAGGCTAACTTTGATTATCTACATTTATACAAACGTTTTCCTATGTATGTTTGACAAGCATTTTCATCTTTTCGACAAAAAGAACCTTATGCCAATGTCAAGGTTACATCCATCTCCTTGTTGTTCATCCATAGTGTTGGCTTCCAACTTGAAAACACAGAGACCCGTAAGAATAAGAGAGAGGAAGAAGTAAATGAAGCCATGAATATGCTTTACATCTTTGACTACTCGTGTTGTTGGATCTTGCTCTTGACAATTTTTCTCTCGCTAACAAAGGTATGGATCTGGCGCATTTTCATAGGGTTGTGATTGACGATAATAAACCCTTGGGATGTCGAATTTTGAAACATGAGATAGATGGCATTTCACAATGCAGGTGGACTGACCACACAATAATATTAGACTATCAAGTATGGATAAGCGAGCATCAATAGTCACGTTCTCTTAAGATTGACACTTGGCCATGCCCAACATAGATGGCCTAACATTCAGGTCTACCTTGATACCTGGAGCATCATCCAAGTGGGTCTACCCTAATACTTGGAGAATCATCCAAGTGGAGCACGCATGTATATGCCTTGACTGCAATGAGGCATTGATCTTACCAGAAATTGTTAAATGCTAATAAATGAGAGGTTGCTTTTACCAACGCCAACATCGTCGTCACTGCAATAAGAGATCAATGTTTGTATCCAGTCAAATGCGAGGAAATTTGGTTTTAAATAATTTGAAATATAATATTTTCTGAAAACTTTTCTAAAACTATAAAAACAATGCATAAATTTTTGGTGAACAATAAACCAATACATAGTCAATGAGCGAACTGATCACTATATACCACCTTTGGCAAGTATAATAAGAAAGCAAAACATTTAAAATATGTCATTTCACATCCTTATGCTTCATGCAAGAAGATTTAATATCCAAACCAAGATTATCAAAAATAAAACATAAAATAAACTTATGTTTAATCATTTTTATGATTATCATTTTGTGATTTTAATGATTTTAGAGTATTAAAAATTAAATTTATTAATTAAACTATATGTCCAAAATAATAAAGAAGCCTTAAGTCATAATTTCAAATCCAATTGAATCTCTAAAGGTTCCAAGTCAATAGTATAGATAACAATTGAGTTACCATCCATTCGAGGAGAAAAAATTATCGTGCAATATTTTTCTTTGGAATTTTTTTTACATTAGAACTTAAATTTAACCATTACAATTTTATATTGTTATAAATCTTTTAATTTTGACAAATTGGAATTACCAGAATCTTAATCTTTTAGTTCCTGACAAATTGGAATTACCAGAATCTTAATCTTATGTTTTTAATTTTCGGTTTTCGATATATCCGGGGCCTTCGATGAGAAGGAAGTTTGGTTTTCCATTTATATTATTTTAATAGATTGTTGTGAAAGAAAGAAAGAAAGAAAGTAAGTAAGTAATTTTAACGTCTACGAGGCTAAAAATAATTTATGGGACAGATTGTTTTTCCATCTGGCTTTTGTATTCGGCCCTTTTCCTGTGAAGTTTTATAATAATCGCTCCCAGCTTCTCAACACTCCCAGTGATAAGTTTAACTGTGAGAGCGTGGTTTTTCATTTATTATTATTAATTTAAGGTGTTGGCAAGCAATTCTATGAAATGGTTTTTTTCTTTGGAATAAGGTCATATAAGTTTACATTAATCATTATTTTTTGTCATTCAAAATCCATTTTTTAATGTAGAAATGGATTTAGCATGTTGAAAAACTCTTAGAACACTCTTATTCTATAGAAATAATTACTTAAATCTACTAATCTAATAATTTCTACTAATCCAACAATTTCTGATGGGATTTCGGGCAAATATCCCCTGAAAAAATATTCTTTTCTTACAATCTTTAACCTACTACTTAATTCAATAGATTGTTATGATAAGTTTAACTTATGTACCTAAAAATGAAGGGATGTGCATTTTTTTTCTCATTTTGGTTCACCACAACTACATCATTGACCATATCATTGGTGCATCCATGGAAGATAGGCCCGCCCCCAAAATCATGAGGGAAGATGGGATTGTCAATATATTTAAATGAAATTTTGAATTATTTTATTTTTAAGTTTATTTTTTATTATTTTAATAAAATATAAAAAAATAATAAATTATTATAAATTTTATATTTAATAGATTGTTATGTAAAATTTAACTTATATAGGTTCCAAATCATGAGGGAAGATGGGGTCGTCAAACATTTCATCACGGCATTAACCTAGAATAACCATACTTTGTTAAGAGTCATCAACATGTAACAACCAATTCTCCCAACCATCTAAACTAGACCCAATTGACAAATATGTGCAAATTGATTATCTCTTAGTATGAGTAATATGATTAATGATATATTATAAATTTAAATCGAAAATAATATGGCTAATTATATATTTAAATGAAATTTTTAATTTTTTAATTTTTAAGTTTACTTTTTATTATTTTAATAAAATATAAAAATTTAATAAATGTTTATGTATTTATTAATAACTATATATTAAAAATCATAAATAAGAATTATTTTGAAAAATTAAGTGTTTTTGTTTTTACCCAAAAAAAAAGTAATAGAAAAATATAAATGGTTTCATAAATTTTATGTATGAGATGATATATGGATTTCTATTGTTTTATAATATATTTTGTGGATAAATTTGAGTTTATGAAGTCTAGCCACTTTTTTTCTTTATTTTGAATAGGATCCATGTGATGTGAGTTTGTAATTGTTTGAGTTTGAAACTTTATGCATTTTTTGAATAACAATTGTTGAATCTTCAATTACAATAATGGAAAAATTTGTTGAGCTAAAGCTAATTTCAAATCTTATAGAAAAGCATAGGTCTCTACTTGATTGTTAGTGCAAACTCCAAGACTCCATGTGTATTGTTGTCCTTTTCTCCTTCGTGATCATGAAGAATACCCCTCAGGTTCCATTGTGAATGTGAATGCTATTATTGAATGATTATATTTATATATGGTTTTTGTTGTTTTAAATGTTTATATTTTCATGCAAATTACATTACTCATTTCATCACATTTTTAAATGACATGTTTATCAAATTATACAATTGCATATTATGTGTCATAAATTTATGATTGTAACTTGTTTGCAACTCAAGGCTTATTATGTCTTACATTTTTAAATAGTCAAACAAAACATCATGGGTGAGATTTTTACAGACATCTGGAATCAATTTCTTTTGTATCGATTGGTGAAGCCAGATTGCATGTCCCAATTATGACGATAAACTAATAAATGACATATCAATGATCTCATAAAACCCATTGAACAAATTGAAACATAACAAATACAAAAATAAAAAATAAAACTATTCACTTGAGCTATCAAAACCATGATAAACCATCAAACTCAGAACAATCACAACATGATAAAGGAGTTCACCCCCCTCCGGGCTACATCTCCTTGAGCCTCCATTAATGGACTTGGCTCTCTGGGATTAATTTGTCAAAAGTTCTTTTACAAGCTGCTGCTCAACTCCAATGGAAATTTTGACTGCACCATTGAGATCATAACACATAAAAACCCCAAAAGTGACTAATAAAACTCTGAAAACGGATCATGGCTCATCCGGGCATGACCTCTTCTACATGTGGCCATAAGCTTCCCTGAGCTTCTCTTTGGAAAAAACACTTGTACAAGTCCTCAAAAGCCTCTGAAACCTGTCCCAATGTGTTCAGAACATAACATTTAGCCAAAAATGATTATTCAATCACAAAAAACAAACATAGGCTCACCAAAACATGTCCTCAATCAATGAGGGCTTCGAGCTCCTTGGAGCTTGCTGAAACTTAAATGCTAAAAACTTACAAAATAAGTCTTCAAATGGCCTTGATAATAGTTCCAATGGATTCAGGACGTCCCAAAACCCCTAGCTGGGCTTTTACGACACCTCAATCGACCAAGAAATGAGGAAGATAGGCCTCCTGCCATTTTCCTCCTTCAAGCTTGTTGTCTCTGCATCTACAAAACGCACCCTTGTTGAATGAACCTAGCACACACCCAATATATAGCGTGAAAACCCAGCACCAGGTGCAACTGCGCCAACGGTGCAAACTGTAGGATAATTATGGCACCTCCAGCCCCTAACCGCCAAGCTCTCGGTCATAAGGTCCTCCATACGACCTTGCGCAATAGCAAAAAGGGCTAACATTTAAAAATCAAAACCCGCGCACATGGTGGAAGGTCATATGGCGCTACACATAAAACTGTGGTTTAACCTTTTTATAAACCAAATGTGTGCCAAGGGTATAACCGTCGGTCAAATGATATAACTGCGGGCTTAACCGAAAAACTAACCAATTTCCTGCGCATTCAAAAGGACAAGGGTCATATGTATTAAAGTAATGGAACTGTGGGTCGGGCTCCGTGTATAACACCAACTCCCGCACGAATGCTATGGTATGGTCACATGTCAACACAATAAAACCACGGGTCGGGGCTAAGCCCCGGCCCGACCCCCCACCGTATACAACTTAATTCAACTTTAAATATTTTAAAAGCCATATGGTTAATAAGAACCAACGCATGGCATAGTGGTCGGGCAGACTTTGTTAAGGCTTAGCCGGTGGGGGAGGTCCTGGGATCGAACCCCACGGACTCCAATAAAATTTTACATAACAAACCAAATAGACCAATACCGGGGTGCCATGTGGCAGCCCATGACTGGGCCACGTGGCACCTCATAATTTGCCAAAACCATGCCACGTGTCGACAAATGATTCGCCCAAGTTTGCCAATCTGAAACTGCCACATTAGCATGTATGGTCAAGCCACGTCACCTCTACCATGTCAGCGTATGGTCATGCCACATCAGCATCCGTACGGACTGTACGGACTGCACAGTCAACGTCCCCTTTTTTTACCTGTTTGAAAATTCGAACAGATCACTATATCTTTTGCTCCCGACGTCCGTTTGAGATGAAACGAGTTGCGTTGGGTTTGCAAAAATGAGGGATACACTCCTGTTCATTTTGAGGCAATTTCGAGAACGTTGATTTTTGAGCTAAAATTTGACCCCTGGTCCAGATTTTGATCACACCTTCCCACTGAAAGGCTTTTGGACCCACAAAAGATTATGATTATCTGTCTGCTTTCAAGTTCTATCAACTGATTCTACTTGAAAAGTATTTTCAACAATCACCTGAATACCTTGACATGCCTTGCACTGCAACTGGCTATGTCCCTCAACCACTATTCTATGGCTGTTGTTGACCCACTGTTCTTTCTGTGCTTGGAAGACTGCCAACCTTCCCACTGAGAATCAATTCCCTCTTATGAACTCTTTGAAATCAACACAATCATCTCTACAATGGCTGCAAAAACTTTCCTGCGACATCTTGTCACAAGCCAAGAAAACCATCAATCTTGACAACAAATTATACAAGACTGAAAAATGATGCCAACAAAGTCTTTTTCTCTTCAAGAAAACTATCGCATCCTGTACTTCATCAAAGCACATGGTGGTTTCCTGCATCTTGGTGTACTCAAAATCAACTTACAAGTCAACAAACACTATCGACAAAACATAAGTCGAAAAACATGATCAACACAACATAGTCATCAGACAATCATCGACACAAATCGAAACTCATTTGAAACATCTCAATCTTCCCAAACTGACAAGTTGACAAACATGATACATAATCATGTAACAATCATGAGTCATTCATGATGAACCATCACCAGGTTTACTACTTACACATACACAAAAACAAATGCATGTGCATGACTCTTCAACTCTCCTTCCAGTACAAACATAAGTACATAGCCCAAAACATTTGGGTACATAAGAGATGAACATGAAAAATATACATGGCTGTAACAAGTGAACATCATATCCATCTTTTACATCCTCCTGGCGAATTTATGCAACAACAAAAATGCCTTCAAAATGAATTTCATTCACATGCAACTTGCATCATGCAAGTTGTGATAAACTGCTGCAACTTATCATGCTTCCCATAAATGCACACATAACGCTGAGAAGTGCATTTACAACAAAAAAACGCAAGCCTTACTTTCTCAAGAAATCCAACCATTTCTTACCAAGCCAACTTAACGGTGAATTTTTCTGTTGAACATCGTCCTCTTGTGAATCATCTTGACTCACATCGATGATGGAATCGCCTCTTCCATTCTTGCCAATCTCTTTATCCAACTGCTTTTTATGCCGTGGATGAGTGGTTGGATGCAACGTCCAACATTGGTCAATGAGATGACCTCGCTTCTGACAATGAGTGCAAATCTTTTGCATCCTCTTTTCACGTTGTCTTTGCTTAGAAAGTTTCCTGAAAGTGGTTAATCTTTTCCAAC
>ML781345.1:172920-193213 GCA_009831015.1 Picea engelmannii | reverse complement strand
CTGGTTTCCTTTACAGGCAGGACACCTGGCCCATGACAGGCATGTATCTCTCTTTTTGGGTTAAGTTTTAATAGAAAGGTCCCTTTTTATTTAAAAAAAAAAAAAAAAGTGATAGAGAACATTAGAAGATATCCTTGTGCATAGAAAAATATTTTGACTACCTGAAAATGTGGGATGATACAATAGCCATCGTGCTTCTCGTATATTTATATGACGAACCACCGTCACTCAAAACAATGGTGAGCTAAAACCAGGTCTGCTTCAAATTTGGCAAGCTAAGTCTGCTTCAAATTGAGCAGCTAATGCTCACATTTTCAATGACTAGTATATTAGCTACAACAGGACTATACTATATATAATATATTAGATTATAAACTATAGAAAGCTAGATGTTTTTACCTCTTACCTCCAAAATAAGTGTTTTTCCTTCTAACAATGACAAATTCATTGTGGTTATGAATCTTAATTTTAAGCTCTGACTAAAATACTTGGCCACCCTAAAAAATTCATTGTGCTTATGTTCGTGATTTTAATCTCAACCTAAAATACTTGGCCACTCATAAGTCACACTCAATCACTCCATTGTCGCAATTTTTCACTAATGCTTTGTGTATTTTGCGATGTGTGATGTGTTTGATTGAAGGTAAATTTGGCTCTTTTCAGTGCTTATTTCTTGGCTCGCTACTTAAAAAACGCATGGTAACATGTTAGCAGTGTTTTGTAAGATTTGAAAATCTTGCATATAATAAGACAAACAATTTTGATAAAGTGAGAAAATAGAAGTTGTGATCATTATGTACAATTTATAATAAAATGATAACAAGTCTAACTTTGATTATCTACATTTCTACAAACTTCTTCCTACGTATGTTTGACAAGCATTTTCATATTTTCGACAAAAAGAACCCTATGCCAATGTCAAGGTTATGTCCATCGCCTTGTTGTTCATCCATAGTGTTGGCTTCCAACCTAAAAACAAGGAGCCCTATAAGAACAAGAGAGAGGAAGTAGGAAATGAAGCCATGAATATGCTTTACATCTTTGACTACTCGTGTTGTTGGATCTTGCTCTTGACAATTTTTCTCTCGCTAACAAAGGTATGGATCTGGCGCATTTTCATAGGGTTGTGACTGACGATAATAAACCCTTGGGATGTCGAATTTTGAAACACGAGATAGATGGCATTTCACAATGCAGGTGAACTGACCACACGATAATATTAGACTATCAAGTATGGATAAGCGAGCATCAATAGTCACGTTCTCTTAAGATTGACACTTGGCCATGCCCAACATAGATGGCCTAACATTCAGGTCTACCTTGATACCTGGAGCATCATCCAGGTGGGTCTACCCTAATACTTGGAGAATCATCCAAGTGGAGAACGCATGTATATGCCTTGACTGCAATGAGGCATTGATCTTAGCAGAAATTGTTAAATGCTAATAAATGAGAGGTTTCTTTTACCAACGCCAACATCATCATCACTACAATAAGAGATCAATGTTTGTATCCAATCAAATGCAAGTAAATTTGGTTTTAAATAATTTGAAATATAATATTTTGTGAAAAATTTTCTAAAACTATAGAAACAATGCATACATTTTTGGTCAACAATGAACTAATACATAGTCAATGAGCGAACTAATCACTATATACCGCCTTTGACAGGTATAATAAGAAAGCAAAATATTTAAAATATGTCATTTCACATCTTTATGCTTCATGCAAGAAGATTTAATATCCGAACCAAGATTATTAAAAATAAACTTATGTTTAATCATTTTTATGATTATTTTTTCGTGATTTTAATGATTATAGAGTATTAAGAATTAATTTAATTAATTAAACTATATGTCCAAAGTATATTGTTGATAAAGAATCCTTAAGTCATAAATTCAAATCCAATTGAATATCTAAGGGTTCCAAGTCAATAGTATAGATAACAATTGAGTTACCATCTGTTCGAGGAGAAAAAATTATCGTGCAATATTTTTCTTTGGAAATCTTTTTACATTATAACTTAAATTTAACCATTACAATTTTAAGTTCTAAATTTAACCATTACACTTTTATATTGTTATAAACCTTTTAATTTATTTATTAAAATTACATATTACAAATATTTAAAAATTTCTAATAATTAAGTTTCCAATAATTATAAATTAATTTGTGTTATTTTCACCATCAAAACTCCACCAATCTCAATATGTTTTAAGCCAAATCAAATTCCTATACTTTATTTTTTTTTAAATAGCTCATTATCCTCCTAAAAAATAATGTACTATAATACTCCATCATTATTAGTCTTTCTCAAAGGAGGGAATATAATGATCTATTTTCGGTCAAATTGAGTTGACTTATCAATTTTTTGGCAATTTTTTGTAAAATTCATTAAAGTTTTAGAATTTTTTATTATTAAATTGATTTTTTAGAATAAAAATAAAAATATATATATATATATATATATATATATATATATATATATATATATATATACTTTTAATATTACCAAATTATGAATTTTTGATTCGCTAAGAAAGACTAATAAGCTCTTGTTGGAAGTGACTATTATGGAAAGATAATTAATAAAAAATACATAACATTTTAAAAATCATAAAAATGTCGTGTAGTTTTGCATTAATAGTTCATTATTATAAAAAGATAATTAATAAAAAATATATAAAAGTTTAAAAAATCATAAAAATGCTATGTGTAGCTTTGCATTAATAGTTCATTGACTACGTACTATTTTTGCATTAATAGGTCATTGACTAAGTATTGTTCTCTTCTCCAATAGAGTGAATGTTATTAAATTAGATAGCAATAACACATATTTCAAGTTTTAAAAAGAGTTTCTTATTTGTCTTCAAAATAGTTTCTCAAAATTTAAAGATTTTTTCACTTTTGTATGGATCATGAATACATAGGTTTATGTAAAGCATTTGTAATCTTTTACAAAATACTAAAAGTTGTTTTCTTTAATAATAACTTAATTATTTTTTAAATTGTAAATCACCATGTAAAATATCCAAATAAAATTATTAGTAAAATTTGTAATGTCAAATATAGTCATATTTTTAAAATACATTATTTAAAAAAAACAGAATTACAATTTTGAGATTTTTAATACTTTAAAAGAATCACTCATCATAAATGTGATTATTATGATGATAGGGATTCATCTATATTCCTTTGTTGCATTATGCAAATGCAATGCTTGCTTCATCTTGCAATCTTTTATGCAATCAGAAAAATTGATAATCGAACCTAGACTCCCAACTACAATGCTATCGGTTTGTGTTGCATTAAGAAAAATAATGTCTCCAGTTCGAATGAGGTTAATCAAAACTCTTCTCTTTCGTTTAAATAAATCCTCAGAATTGTTTGGTTTTGTATTTCTTGGGTGCTTGACTTTGATATTTGTTGGACAAATAGTTTTTACAAACAAGTGTTGCATGGCAACGCAGTCCCTGTCGGGTTGGAGTTGGCATCAAATGAACATATGCATCAATTTCTAGATTGCCTCGTATTCCATGTAGCATAGAAGTTTCTAGGGTTTCTAAACAATTTATTTTTTATTATAAATTTATATTTGTAAGGAGGTAAAGTTTTAATTTACTAATTAAAAAAAAAATTATGTAAAAAAAAATAGATTTTTTTTTATAATAAAACTAAATTTATTCTTGGTCAATTTTCATTCATGTTAAGTGCAAGAACATTGATATCGATGTGGATGAAAGTGTTGAAAATTATTATTATTATTTTAATTTGAACAATAATTTGAGTTAATATTCTTGGAGTTTATATATACTACCTCCCCATTAATTCATGATATGTGTGAAAACATTTAAATGGATATTATAATAGTTTACATCTGGATATAATTTGAAACTACAATTTTCAATGTAACTACAATTTTAATGTAACAACAATTTTCAATGTAACTACAATTTTAACGTAACTGCAATTTTCAATGTAACAATACTTTGAGTGGACATGCTTGGAGATTATTTGCAACCATGCCCAATTGAGGAAAGGTCTGCAGGCAAAAGTTCCCAGAACAAATCACCTTAAGCCTGTTCATTGTTGTGACGTAAAATTTGTGCCCGAAAAACCTAGATTTAGCCATTTCCCATTTTACAACAACTTAAAGGGCATTAATTAATTAATATATTTCACAAGATTTTTTTTAACATATTGTAGTGCACAAATAAATGAGGTTTGTTTAATCTGGAGTATGATCCAAAATGGGCATAAAACTGATTTTGTTTGATTAAAAGTTAGTTTTACTCGGAAAGGTTTATGGCGCAAGACTTGAGTTATTACAGGTACCACTCTATTGGTTAACATAATAAATGTAAATAGGTTTGTCCACTGTAGTAAAAAAAATAAAAGTAAATGAGGTTTGGTGACAAATAAATGACGATTGGTTTGCGAAGACATAATATATTACATCTGATCTGGCCTAGTATGCCGATTAATACAAAACAATTATGTATCGTTCTATATAAAATTCAAAATATATCTTGGGAGTAAAGACATCATGATGGATTGGATTGTGTGCGTAGTAAATTGATTCACTGTAGGAATAACAGGCCAACACCCACGTGCATGTACGTTGAATAAGTAAATGTTCATAACATTCAATGTCAGACATATAAAAAAAATAGATTTCTTATGTTTTAAGTTGCTTCCTTCAAATTGTAACATCTTCCGTCATAAGAGATTTCCATGCTTATATGAAAAAAATTCGCAGTGACAACCAGGCCGATGAAGATAAGCAGAAGCAGAAGCGACAAAGGTGGGTTGTAGAGAAGAAAAAGCGACAAAGGTGGGTATAACCCATCCGGTATAGGAGTGTTGCTCAAGGATTTTGATGCCTGCACATATGCAGAATGAATATATACATTATATATATCACCCTTCTTTTCAAAACCAAAGAACTGATTCCTGAAACATACATTCATCCTTACCATTGTAATTGAAAGTGATTGGAGATCCACTGCCTCTTCCTCCTACTGATCTCAACATCATCTGGTAATTACTACATAATTCCAACCCTGCAGAGCCAGTAAAGATCATAACTCCATCTGACTGAAACTTTTCAATAAAGAAAAAATGATAAGTAAAACCTACAGTGAACAAACTTGCCTTAGATTTCGTAGTCAGATTTGATATCGAAACCCTGCTATTAGTGAAGAAACTTGCACTGCAAATGCTTGCCCAACATGCCCAACATGCTTCTGTGGCTGCTCCATAATGAGAACCTCGGATCAATTCTAACCCTACACCTTTCTCAAATGAAATGAAATAATGTGAAATGGAATGGGTTGTTCATTTTTTAGTGAGGTGGAAATTTTAGGACTGGGTCTTACTGTCAACCAACACTTGGAAATGTTAATAGAAACATGGTGTGTGAAGTTACCTAATAACAAGGCTCTGAAAACAACTAGCCAACAACTGGGATTTGGTAATTGCAACATGGTGTGGCCTCGTCAAACAAATGTTTGGTAATTTCAACATGGTGTGTGCCTTTCAAACAAATGTCTATTAGTAGATGTAGGATGTTGACAAATGCATCCTATAGCCCTTAGTCGTCGGCACCTGGACAAACTCATCCATCGTTGAAAAAATTCAAATAACGGTTGTTGATCTATTGATTAATAAAAAAATAGCTTCATGTGAAGGAAAGCACATTTTGGAATTTGTTAAGGCTCCTGCATGTTCGGACTTCCAATACTCAGTATTATGAAGGTGAGGTCCACACACAGACAATTTCTTCAAACACCATCTGATATTGCAAATTATATATAAAAATCCCTCCATCGATCTAACTATTATTGGCATTGGAGAATCACAACATTCACAGTTTCAGACCATGGTTTTAGACCATACACAGAAATCGGTGAATAATATCGTATAGTAAAATTTTCCCTGGGATTTTTTAGATTCAGAAATACTTAGAAATGGGCGATTGCATACAAGTGGAATTTTTATTGGACTTTCCCTTTGCATTCATGTCCCTGATCTTTGCAGCTTTGGGTGCAATCATCTGGATCTTAGGGTAACTTTTCTTTTTTAGATCTTTCAACATATCACTTCATTTCAATCCCTTCAGTTTCACATATTCCAAGAATGTCATCATTCTCTCCAAGCAGCATCTCTATAGAATTAGGGGCTTCTGGATTTGTTTCAATAAAAATCATAAGTCCCGCCATGTAGAATATATCTTCATCATGCATTGTTGTAGACATTCAAGAATCCCACCTACAACACCCATCATCTATAAAATGTACCAGAAAATAGAAGTAAATTCTTATTATGAATATTGTTAGGGCTGGAGAGAGAGATGTTTATTTACTTGTTTTTGTTTAGAGGGTATAGCCCGAAAAATAGAATCTTATTTCGTCTAGTGGGAAATGACCGCCCCCACCCAAATAGACATATCTATTTGGAAAGCTAATTCAACCCGCCCATCCGATCGATCAAGCAAGAATAAAGAGTCCCAGCTGCACTTCATCCCTCAAGATCTAAAAGTGATGCATCGTCTATAGAGAAATGTGTGTATTTATGACCAAGGTTACCTTCCAAGCTAATCCAAATTTAGTACAATAAAAACAATGACCATAAAATAAATTTGCATACCTGGGAGTGAATGATCTTCTATTCTTTTCGCTTCTTCAAGCTGAATTTTTAATGTGATTATTTCTTCTTCAAGTCATTTCTCTTCTTGACCAAACTCTACCTCAAGATGGTTTAGATCGTTAGTTATTTCCTTAACATGATCTATCAATATATTCTCTCTAATTTCTGCTTCTTCCTTCTGTGCTTCTATGTTGGTTTCCAAACACTGCTTTTGATATTCAATATTTTCTTCGATCTTTCTGGCTTCTTCTAGTTGAGTTTCTAAGTTTGCGATGAACTATTGGGCTTCTTAAAAAATGTGAACACTTTCCTTTTGTTTCGTCAATTCTTTCTTGAGTGAATTCGTCAATAAATCCAAGTCTTTGGTGAAGATATTCAAAGGCTTCCCGTGGAAGTGGTTTTGTAAAGATGTCTACCACTTGTTCTTTTGTGACCACGTACTCAACTCTGATGTTATTTTTTGCAACCTGTTCCTGTAGAAGGTGATACTTGATTGGAATGTGCTACGTCTTGGAGTGCATCACTGGGTTTTTTCAGATACTGATGGAACTTGTATTATCACAATATATTGGAATGGACTCATCATACTCAACATGTATATCTGTCAAAGTTTGTTTCATCCAAAGAACCTATGTACAACATGTTGTTGCTGCAATATACTCTGAATTGACTGTAGATAGATATTGATGATTGTTTCTTGCTTAGCCATGATACCAAACACTCACCTAAGTAGAACGTTGCTCCACTGGTGCTTCGTCGACCATCAATACAACCTACCCAATCTACATCTGTGTAGGCAATAAGTGATAGATATTTTCCTTTTGGATACCATAATCCAAACTCTTCCGTTCCTTTGAGATATCTGAAAATCCTGTTTACTGCTAATACATGTGATTTTTTTGGTTATTCTTGAAATCATGCCACCTGTCCAAGTGCTTGCATTACATCTAGTTTGGATGTTGTCACATATAGTAGGCTGCGAATCATTGACTTGTATTTCCTCTTATCTGTAGACCTCGAATCATCATCTTTTCTCAACTTACAACTGGTTTGCATGGGAGTGATAACTGGTTTGCAATATTCCATTCCAAACCTCTTTAGCATTTCTATGATATACTTGGTTTGAGAACCAAGTATATCACATTCTTATTCTTTGGTTTTGGAACCAATTACCAAGTGTCATTTTTCTCTATTTGATCCAATTCTTCATCCATGGACTTATTCCAAAATTCATCCTTGTTGGCTTCTTCAAAACAGTTTGGTTCAATTGTAGATAAGAGTGCTAGGTGTGTTTGTTCTAGTGAACGTATTTTCTTCTAGTCTCAACTCTTGCATCTTTGTTTCCAATAATCTGATCTGAAGGATGATTTTTCTGTACTCGTTTGCTAGGTGTCTTTGGAGATACTCGTTGAACTTGCTCTTCTACTTTTGTAAGATTCTCTTCATCTTCATCTTCCTCTTATACTTCTTTTTCATCTTCTTCTTCTTCTTCAGAAGGTTGTTCCATTGATTCATTTTCTTCTGCCTGTTTCATTAATTGTTACGTTGATGCTTTCCATAATTTTTTTTAATCTCATATTGTAACACTTGTATGCTTTCCTTGTACTTGAGTAACCAACAAGTGCTCTTTTGTCCACACGAGAGTCAAACTTTCCCATTCAACCATCTTCTCTTTTGATGTAGCATTTGCTTCCAAAAGCTCTGAAGTGCTTCACATTTGTTGGTCTTCCTTTCCATAGCTCGTAGGGAGTTTTGTCAGTGTTGTTTCTGAGCATTACTCTGTTTTGAATGTGAAATGTTGTATGGACTGCCTATTTCCAAAAAATATTTGTCAATTTGTAATCCATTAGCATTGTTTGAGCCATTTCCTATGTAATTATCATCCATTATGATAATGTTCCTTTGTCTCTGAACCATTCTCTGAACTAATCTATGAATCCATGCTCTCGTCCACTATCATATATCTATCCAAACCTGCTAAGTGTTCTTACGAATCCATCTCTATCCATACTGTCTAAGACTCTACTTGTGAAACTTTCTATAATGCTAACCCATTTATCATTATACTATCAAACTGTACTTCTGCTAACTGATTGCTTTGAATCTGTCTTCTCAAACTTTGCAAGTTGCTTGAAGGATGGTTCTTTGGTATGTCATAGCTATCACATAGACTCCCCCTTGTATAATATTCATATTACTTGGGAGTCTCTAAGCCAGATGGCTCAGAACAATTCCTGCTATGATGTGTATTCATCATCATCTTCATTGGTACATTCATCATTATTTTCATCGGTAGATTCATTATCTCTCTGAGATCTTCCTTCTTTCTTTCTGTCTATGGATTCATGTTTCACTGCAATGCATGAAAGTACAATATCTTGAACCTGTTCCTTATTTACTTTCCCTTCCTTTATTTTAGTTATTTTCCAAACCTTTTTGTATGTGACATCTTTCTTTTTCTCTGTAGAGTTTTCTTCATCTCATTTTATTGCCAATCTTGCGATCTCTAGTACCTGGTCTTTGTTCACCTGTTCTTCTTGTTTTCTTATCCATACTTTCTTATAGTTGATATCAGTATTCTCTTTCATGGAAGTATTGATCATTCTTCTACAATCACTAGCTATGTGTCCATAGTTAAGACATTTGTAACACTCAATGTTACATGCGGCCACATAGGCACTTCTTGCTTGAACATTTCTTTTATAATCCCTGCAATCTGCAACCTTATGTCAAAAGTTAGTACAATACAAACAATGACCATAAAATAAGTTTTCATACATGGGAGTGAATGATCTTCTTTGCGGCGTAGTCCTTCTGAATTTTTGTCTTGACTGATCATGATCATGATTGAAGCTTCTTTATGTCTTGAACATGGATGGTCCCCTTGAAGATGTATCTTTAATAGTTTTCTTAGATTCTGGTTGACCATGATTCTTTCCTTTGAGTACTTCTGCATAACTCTTTCTATTTTATTCATTCTTCTTTTCTAGCAACCTAGAGTGCTTCTCTTCATTCTCTATAATTGATGTGGATGTTTCTATCTCTTCAACATTCATGTTGAGCTTGGCAATTTTACTTCTCAATGTGGCAACTTCTTCTTTAAGCTTCTCAACCTCTTCTTCTTTCTTCATTATCTAAGACTTCATGACTTCTTCTGTTCTTTTCGCTTCTTCAAGATGAATTTTTAATGTTATTATTTCTTCTTCATGTCTTTTCTCTTCTTGACCAAACTCTACCTCAAGCTGGTTTAGATCATTAGTTATTTTGTTAAGATGATCTGTCAATATATTCTCTCTCATTTCTGCTTCTTCCTTCTGTGTTGCTATGTTGGTTTCCAAACACTGCTTTTGATATTCAAGATTTTCTTTGATCTTTCTAGCTTCTTCTATCTGAGTTCTTAAGTTCACGATGACCTGTTGGGCTTCTTTAAAAATGTGAAAACTTTCCTTTTGTTTCGTCAATTCTTTCTTGAGTGGATTGTTTTCTTCTCTTAGTTCATCTAAAGCACTAATAAATTCTTCTTCATAATTGTCTTCCTTTTCAATTATTTTTCCTGTCCCATTTCCTTCATGGCATTCTATTTCAAGATGTCTGTGTTTTTTATCTCAAAGTTCTTTTGCTGATGAACATTTACCAACATTTTCTCTTATAGGATTAGGTAATCCTTCCCAGATGAAATCCATTGCTATTTTGGTATTCTTCCTCAATTCCTTCTTGGATGCAGTCTTTGCCCTTTTTGAACTATCATATCCTGTAAGAACTAATAGCCAAATATAATGTCCCTGTGCATGTAAAAATATTGTCTTCCTTAAACTATTTCCTTAAGGAACCGACTCTGATACCAATTGTTGGATTACTGAGAGGGGGGGTGAATCAGTAATAGATCAATTTAATCATTTTTAACCATATAATCCAAGTGTTATATCAATGAAGCATTATCATCCAATAACTGCAGAGTTAATAAGAAATCAACAAATGAACAAGCACACACATACACAGTACAACAGTGTTTTACGTGGAAACCCAAATCGGGAGAAAACCACAGAATGTTTTTTCTAATATGTCTTGAAGAATTACATTCATTGGAAGCACCAAATTCCTTTTTTTTCCAGCTGCAACTGTAAGGAGGCTCCAACCCCCTAGTTTCTCAGGCTACACCCTGGGGGAAGCTCCAACTCCCCAATTCTCTGGCTACAACCAGAAGGAGGATACAACCCCCTATGTTCTCCAGCTACAACTGGAAGGTGGCTACAACCACCTATCCTTGCCCCGTCCAACCTCCCTGAAGTAGAAGCAGAATGATGGAACCACTGCCACACTATCACTGTGAGATATATCTTTGTAAACCTGTACCAATAAATCTGAACCACGCATCAACCATGCATCAACATGTACCTCAACCTATAATCAACCTGTACCATAAAAAAGCATCAACCATGAACCAACCTGTACTAAACAACCTGTAATCAAATTGTACCATAAACAAGTGCATCCAACCATGTACCAAGTATGTACTAATCCTGTGTCAACTACTCATCAACTATGACTCATCAATATGTACCAACATCATCAACTATACACCTCATGTATGTGTCAACTCATCAGCTAATTGTCTCAACCATGTACTCAACATGTACCTCAACCAAAATCCCTCATCAATTTCATCATCCAAATCTGATTTGTAGCTCTGTAATAGACCTGGGGTATATGATCACATTCCTTGCTGAATACTAGCTTATTCTAGAGAGCGACCTTGTAGAGCATGCCCCACATGGAATTTTTGTTGAATTGATCTAAAACGTTTACACAACATACTACAGACTGTACCCTAACCACCACATTTTGTTTCATGGAATTTGGATCTGTTATGAAGAAGTTATGACGTTTTTACTCGAAACACTTGTTTTTGACTAGCCACAAACCCTATTTTCCAGGGAGTGTAAATCCAAAAATACAATGACCCACAAGCTGAATTTTTTACCACAGATACTTAGATATGTTGTCTCAATGGAATATAAATTTCAGGGTCTGAATCATTATAGAAAAACAGTTATAGAAAAAATGGTGAGATGACCTGTAAATAACATACCTTAGAAAGCACCATCAAAAGAATTTATCCTTCCTTGCTTTTCGGCCTTCTTTTCTTCACCTTCCCTTAGAATTTCGTCTTAGATATCCTTGGTTACCTCAGACACCTATAGATATTCAATATGCTCAAGTGTCATTAAAATGAGAGAGCCTTGCCTCTTATTTATACTCTCCAAGTAACTTCCTTAAACACATCTTCTAGGTCACTTGGCCCCTCTTTCCTTATTTTAGGGTTAACCTACTTCTAATTTATCCATTAAATTTATTATTGAAATACTTGATTTTGTATTCACTTTGAATTATAATACACTCATTACTTCATTTTATTATTTACCTTTTAAAATCTCTTAAATCACTTTGACTACTTTCACCTTTTGGGGCTTCTAGATGACATATGAGGGTTCTCCAACTTCGTAAGGCCATAACTCTCAAAACGTGAGGAGTTATGTGACGTTCCACATACCATCAGAAATGGAATGACATGTACTATCCATATATAATAGTATTATCTGAAAATATATCATAACTCATATAGTTATCCATCAAACAAACTTGGGTCCATTACCCAAACCTAAGGTCTCCAACTTCTCATGGACATAACTCTCTAACCGTGAGGAGTTATGTGAAGTTCCACATACCACGAGAAATGAAATGACAAGTACTATCCATCTAGGATTTTTTATCTGAAAAATTCATTGTCCTTCATCTCATTATTACATAATTAAGCATGGGTTCTCTTACTCCGCAAAGCGTCTTCCCATGAGGGATTTCATCATAAGGGGACCACTTTGGAGCTCATCCATATTTACTTCTTATCAACCATGAAAAGACAATAATGAGTCATCTTTACATCAAACAATATTGGGTCCATTACCCAAACCTTTGTGCTACGGGGCTTTCATCAAGGGTTGACATCAATGGAAACCAACCTTAATCAACAACAAGGATAAGAATAGATCAAATATTAACCGTTGAGATTAAGAATAGATAAAATATTAATTGTTATGATAAGAATAGATCAAATATTAAAAATAAAGTAAATTAAATTGTGAGAATAATAAAGTATTAGGGGTTATTGAAAATAATGAAGTATTAAAAGTTGTTACGATATAATAATAATAATAATAATAATAATAAAAGGTATTAAAATTAAAAAGGTAAAGAGGAAACAAAGATATAAAATTAGATCATCTTGTCACAAATGTTCCAATTATAGGAAACAAAATGTTTCCTTTGAAGATTGTATCTGACTCTAGATGCATGTCCTCAAAGTAACCATAGATGGTTTGTGGTTATGGCACATGCACTATGGACATTTGATTTTGCAAATGTTGATCTTACTTCACAAGACGAAAATTCTCAAGGGGTTGTCGATAATTCAATTAAGAGAAGAAATTTGTCCACGTTGTACACTTGCAAAGTAGCACCGAGATAGATTTCTAGTCAAAAAGTCATGGAGGGTAGATTTTCCCCTTGAGCTTGTACACACTAACATATGTGGCCCTACACATACTCCATATTTAAGCAATACTATTTATTTTTTGACCTTTATTTATGACTTATTTCACCACATATGGATTTAGTTTTTGAAATAGAAATCAAAATCCTTTAATTGTTTTCAACACTTCAAAATCATGGCTGAAAAACAAAGTGGGTTCTATCTCAAGGTACCTAGAACAAATAGACAGAGAGAATTCACTTCAAAATAATTCTCTGATTTTTGGAGATCACATGGCATGAAGAGACAATTTATTGTTGTCTACACCCCGCAATGAAATGACATAGCATAAAGGAAAAATTGTACCATTATGGACATGGCACGAAGCATGTTGAAGGAAAAAAATCTTCCCAATAGTTTGGATAGAAGCAGTGGCAACCACAATATACATTTTAAATCGTTGTCCCACTAAGATAGTAAAAAATATCACTCCAAAGGAAGCATGGAGTGGTCATAAGCCTTATATGGGTCATTTTTGAGCTTTTGGTTGTGTGGAATATGTACATATTCTAGATCAAAATCGACAAGAATTGGATGCAAAATCCCAACATTGTATCTTTGTGGAATACTCTGAAGAAACCAAAGGTTATAAATTCTATAATCCTTTAACCATATAGCATATTGTGAGTCGGCATGTATTGTTCAATGAACAAGGAGTATGGTAGTGGAAAGAAGGAGAAGAACAAGAAAGTGAATCATTTTGCTAATAGAATATGATATAATCTCTACCCCTCCTCTCACAAGTTCTACCGAAAGCTCAACTTACATAACAACATAAGTTTTGGAGGAAGCTCTACTTCAAGTGTTGTTCCAAGTCCAACTTCAATCCCAAGTCCTCCAAGAATGGTAAGACTCCTCAGTGATATGTATCAAATAACTTCTAATCAGTATGATAATTTTGTTTCAATTGCAAAATTTTAGATAAACCCATTGTATTTGAAGAAGCAACAAAAGAAAAAGTGTGGGTTAATGTTATGCATGATGAAATGGAAGAAATTTGAAGAAATAAAACATGGGAATTAGTTCAACTTCCAAAAGACAAAACAATAAATTAGTGTTAAATGATTTATAAAGTAAAACATTTTGCAAATGATTATATGGATTGACAAAAGGAAATACTTGTACCCAAGGCTTTTTCACAAAAGACAAGAGTACATTATTATGAAACCTTGACTATAGTAGAAAGATTTGACACCATTAATAATGTATTGACAATTGTTGCAAAAAAAAGATGGAATATATCACAAATGGATGTAAAATCTGTGTTTCAAAATTGGTATATAGATAAAGAATTCTACGTGGAACAATCAACAAGATCATCAAAGGAAAAGAACAACCAATTTACAAGTTAAAGAAATCCTTGTATAGATGTAAAGCCTTCGTGCTAGATCCAAACTTGTATATAAAACACGTTGGGGATGAAATACTTATTATCCTCCTTTATGTTGACTATATAATTTATACAAACAATAATAAAAGTTCATTTGGGAAATTTTAGGTGGCCATGACGCAAGAATTTGAAATCGTAGATCTAGGGAAATGCATTATTTCCTTGGTGTGGAAGTGGAGTAATAGTCAAAAGGTATATTTATTTCTCAAGCCAAGTATGCAACACTTTTATTGGAGAAACTTGAGATGGAGGTATGCAAGGTAGGTGCAACCCCATCGATAGTTGGAAAGAAATTAACCAAGGAAGGTGTTAGTCCTAAAGTGAATTCTACTTTGTATAGAAGCATGATGGGGAGTCTAATGTACCTTACTACAACAAGGATAGACATTATGTATGAAGTGAGTCTTGTATCTCGTTTCATTCAAGATCATCATGAATCATATTGGAGTGCAACAAAAAGTATCTTAATGTATGTTAATGGTACTTCAAGTTTTGGTATAAATTATTCTTCTACTGACAAGTTTTAGCTATTAGGTTACACATAGTTTGATTGGGTTGGCTCATTGCATGATGAAAATTGACCACTAGGTATGTTTTCTCACTTGGATCCAGAGATATATCTTGGAGCAACAAGAAGAAAACCACTATGTTTTTATCCTATGTATAAATTGAATACATTGTTTCCACAACAACAAGTTGTCAAGTCATATGGCTTAGAAGAATTTTACAAGATCTACAACAATCACAAGAACATCCAAATCTTATCAATTGTGACAACAATATCACAATTGCAATTATGAATAATCTTGTGTTTCATGCTAGAGCTAACACATTTCAATATCCCATCATTATATCAAAGACTTGGTATAGGGTAGGGAAGTGCATTTACAATTTTTTCCAACATTTGAGCAAGTTGTTGATATCTTCACCAATGCCATTCTAATGGAAATATTTGTAGAGTTGTGAAGACAATCAGAAGTGAATCACCTACTCATCAAGGGGGAGAAATGAAGGAGTGGCATGATGATTAAGCCCAATTCTAGTAGTGTTAGAGGAACCACCCAATATATTTTAGGATATCTATTGTGCTATTATTAGCATGATGTAACTGGTTTTTGTTTTCTTTGTCTCTCTCACATGAAGTAGGCATCTTTTTTTATATATAAAGTATTGTATAAGCATTTGAAGGTTCAATGGAAAAAAAACCTTTGTTTGAGAAAGATCATAACTTGTTAATTAGAGTGACT
This sequence comes from Picea engelmannii, assembly GCA_009831015.1. Classification (NCBI taxonomy): domain Eukaryota; kingdom Viridiplantae; phylum Streptophyta; class Pinopsida; order Pinales; family Pinaceae; genus Picea; species Picea engelmannii. The sequence continues at coordinate 177,342 of ML781345.1, read as the reverse complement.
TTGTGGCAACCATGACTTTGTAGCAACATCATGGTGTGTCTTTTTTTCTTAAAGGAGAAGAAAATGGCTCTATTATTTTTTAGTATATGATACAATCTTTTTGAGTCATATATTTTTCTTATGCATTTCTTGAAGGTGGATTAATGCTATCATTAGTTCGAATGTTTGTCTTAGCATTTTCTGTTAGCATTGTCTTAGATCATATATGGAGTTTTTTTTTATTTGTACTAATCATATTGAAATGTTTAGATATCCAAGGTTTATAGTGATCGATAATTGCAAAGTTTATAACCTTGCCACTATTATTGTTTTATTTTTTATTATTATTATTACTCCTTTTTATTTGTATTGAAATGTATTGACACTTTTTTTGAGGTTCTTGAATAGGCCTGATAGCTTAAATGTTTACATGACGTGAGGTCCTCCAACCAGCCTGACAACTTAAATGTTTGCATATTGCGAGACCCTTAGCCAGCCTGACAGTCTTAAATGTTTATCTATTCCTTGAAATTTTCCATACAATGTTGTTGTGATTTTGGACAATATTGTTGTCCACCACCAGTTAAATATGAATTGTATGTTTCATCCATTTTCTAGCCTTGCAATGCAATTTCATCATAGTTGAAGCTACATACATTGTTTACTGGTTCGGTGAGTGCTTCATCAGTTGTTACTTTTTCTTGTTGTTTGGTTCACAATTCGACCTCCACTTTTGCCTTTCATCGTTTCAGTGTAAGTTTCTATGCCATAGTTTCATTTTCTATTCCTTCTTTGTTGTTTAGTGTTTGTAGTTTGCAAGTAAGAATGTTTGCTTATTTCTACTGGAATGCTCGTCATATGTTTCCAGTTCTTTCTGTGCTTCGACTTCAGTTCCATAATCGTTGGAGATACATATGTTGTTTACTGGTTCAGTGGTTGTTGCTTGTTCATTGGTTTGTTGGTTCGTCGGTTGCTGGTTGTTTTTGTTTGGCTCAAGTTTACGATTTCGTGCCCTAGGGCTGCAGTTGGGCCTGTTCATGCTTTCTCGCTAGTTTGGTTCTTGATTTTTTTTTTCTTCAGCTTTGCAAGGTTGGGGTCCTACGCCGACAATTGGAGATGGTTTATTATTATTATTATTATTATTTGGGCGCTTTATGGTGTTCAACCCCTGAACCCATCAGTGGACATGTGGTTGTGTTATTTTCCCTGCCTAGCGAGGTTGATATCTATTATGATGTGAGATTTTGTTGGTGCTTCAGTGTTGACATGATAGAAAATAGTTGCATGAAAAATAGTTCGAGAAGTACATGTGAAATTGCAATATCCATTGTTTTTTTGTTAAAATAAAACATATGCAGGCTGCACTTATAAACCATGTATGGTGAAATGTGCCCATATGACAATACACATTCTTTATCCTCTACACAGACTGGTGTGACCAAGATACAATTTGTCTTGTACTTGAGATATGATGTGTACAACAAAGATACTGCAAAATTATATTTCCATGTCTGGAAGCATATCTGGGTAGTTTGCCACGGAAAACCAAAATCTTGTATTGTGGGCACAACAGTCTGTGTAGAGGATACCAAACATGTATTTTCATGGGTGGAAGCATATCTTGATACTTTTCCACGGAAAACCAAAAATCGTTTAGCTATGGCCATGCAATTTCATAATATTTTGTGGCTTGTATATTTTGGGCAGGGAAAAAAATTACATATTTACAGCTATGGATGGAGAAGCGAAAAGGTTCATGTTTTTTCCTATATTTTATTCTATTCATTGAGTCTCATTTATTGTATGTACATATTACTTGGTCTCCGGTGCGTACTGGATTCCATTCATGTTCATTGTATTTTGTGTGTTCCCACATTCAAACAAACAGAATAGCTAGAGAAAACGATGGAGTCTTGACTGCATCGGTTGAAGAGGAGATAGAAAGGTACATGCTTGTATTGTTATTTCATATTGTGTTGTTTTGTATTTCATTTATAGTTTGTATATGTGTTCACCTACTTTATTGTATGTAGATGTTGCGTACCTTCCTAAATAATAACTTATTTTCATTACATGCCTTCCTGCATACTAACCTCCTTCATGTTCATTGTATTTTTCCTGCATTGCTACATTTAAACAAACAGAATGGTTGGGGAGGATGATGGATTCTTTGGCAAGAATGTAGATGAGGAGTTGCAGAGGTGGATACGTGTACTCTCTTTTCATATTCCAGTGTTCAGTATTTCATTTACTGTCTATATATTTGTTGTGCTTGTTTTGCTGCTTTGCACCCCTTTTTTTTTTCAAATATAATTTTTTTGATTTACCTGTATGTATATACTACGTATCTTTCTGCGTATTCTCATGTGAATCGTATTATGTTTGTTGTTACATTGGAATAAATAGAACTGTTTTTCTTTCTTTTACATGTCTGTCTTCATAATAACTTGCCTTCATGTCCATTCTATATTCGACGTTGCTACCTTGGAAGAAACAGGTTGGTTGGATAGGAAGATGAATTGTTATGTGCAATAACAGAGGGTTTTGTGGTACAATCTTCAAAAAGGTATACCAACTGTGTTGGTAAATTAAATATTCAAATCGGGTGGGGGCACATAATATTAGACTAGAAAACAATGAATTGGCAGCAATGGACCTTTCTTCCCTCCTCATTTCTATTTTTTCCATTTTCTATTATCCCTTTTGCTTTCTAATTTATCTTCTTAGTGGACTTTCTGAAAATGCCTTGGTGCACTGGTTGGTGGACTAACGGTTTCAAATTTATGGTCACACGTCTACCTTATTCCATACTTACCCACTTTGTCGATTGCGGGTGTCGGGCTAGTGGGTTCAAGATTGTTGCCCTGGCTTATGGGGGTCCGTGAAATACATATTGTCTGTTGTGCCCCACCATCACACCCTGTTTACTGTTACACAATTTTCTATTCAAAAAATCAGAGGCATACAATTTGACGTTTGGGTCCTCATGTTTCCTCAGTATATTCCTTGACACCCTATTTCGTATTCCATATCCTTCCACCCTACATGTGACATTAAGAACTATTATGGACAATATACAATGCATATGGTTGTTTAATCTTTCTGATGTTCATGTACACATGCTTGCATCAGAAAAATTTCGATTAGTGACATGGCCATGAGCAGTCAGTCATCCCATACATCAGCAGAATGACAAGGCCAAAGGTAAAGATGCATACATTTTCTTCCTAGTATGTTTACCAAACAAATATTTCCTTGGCTATTTATTCATCTATGGCATGGTGAATATGTTGACATCATATGCAATACATGGTTTGCAGTTCACAAGAAGTATCAACAAGTACAAGTGGGACATTGAACATAGCGTAGGTTCCGCAGACTAAGTGGTGTGGTTGCAAAACTCTAGCTCCATAGTTCATTGAAGCTATGTGTCTACTTGTAGATTTATGCCAGTGAAAAAAGAATACAAAAAAAAAATGCATACTACCATTCACGTTAGCTTTCCTGTTAAAACATTATCACCAGGTCTAGAGTTGTAACACCCAAAGTACTATCAATAGAGGGCTTGAACAGCCATCGAACTCGACAAGTGTTCATCGGGGACATAATGGTCGTCTATAGCACCTACTTGGAAAAGGAAAAAAAAACTAGATCCATTATGCCTACTGACATGACAGACAAGGAGTCTGTGATGACAATCACACTGACTATTCCTACACAACTTGTCCAAAAACATGCAGAAAATATATTTTCGGGTAATGCGATATCCATTACAAATTTTAATATATTTCCCAAAACAGTATATGACCATGGTGATTGTGATCGGATTATTTTGCTCAATGAAACAAGTATTGTGGAAAAAATTCTCGTTGTTTGTTCAGAATATCATTTTGTCCCAAACGCAGCTATCAGCCAGCTTGCAGAGCAGTGATATTTACCCAATCAGAACCATTGGTGCAGCTTTCACACTAGAAATAAAACTTGGCTTGCAACACATTCTCCATATAAAGGATGAAGAGTTGGATAGCGACAAGGAAATGGTACCATTTTCCATATCCAGTTTTGTCCTTTACTTTCACATGTGCATGTATCTCGGGTAAGTTACAAAAATATTGCACTGTTCCATGTTGCAGCTATAATTGTTTGGTACCTATTCAAATTTGTTCTCGTCAATGGAACAACAATTGCATAAAGGGAAATTTCCACTTATTCTCTTCAAAAATATAACAAAGAAAAGGGATGTTAGAGAAATGATCTTTCGCACAACCCAAGCAACATTTGTAACAGAGTTGCGAGGAGACATAGTACAGGATCTGAAGAAACTAGCTAGCTCTACAACTTTTGTGCGTATACATCCACAAAATCATCCTCACTTTGCTTATACAAATAGCCTTCACCAAATTTATGCGGCTTGTTTTTTTTTATTTTATTGTTTTTTTTTTT
>ML781345.1:126234-172899 GCA_009831015.1 Picea engelmannii | reverse complement strand
TTTGAGCTTGTATGTGCGAAATTCAACTCTCATGCCTTTGCTTCCACTTTGATAAGTGATGATACGATTGAGTGTTTGCGATGTGGTGAAAATGTCCATATATATATATATATATATATATATATATATACATTGCCTCAATTCTTCCATCCGAACCGTGGGGAACACAACCGTGCATTGTACAATTAGGCAACCTCTGTTACAAGATGTGCTTCTTAGTTTGGAAGAATTGTCGTATGAATCATACCTACATAAAAAGGCAAGCAGTGTCTACATGTTGCGCGACTTTTGGATACACAAAAAATTTACCTTAAATGAGGACAATGCAATATTGCATATCAGCTGAAGAAGAAAAACAAAAATTAAAGACAAGAAAAAAAAAACATATCAATATTTGGCAAGAAACGAAAATATCTCATGTGTCTCTGTAATATTTCTTCAACATCTAGATGAATGTTCGTCGGACTCGAGTACTTGATATTGCATACGCATAAGATTGTTCAGTCAAAAAAAGGGAAGCATGGAAGAAAACCCCATATATCCCATGGCCCCAGTTATTTTCTCATGGGAACATATACCAGATGTAGGAGAAAACCAATGTCACAACGTGGTTTCTTTGTATATCAAATTGTTTGATGCAAAGGTCGATGTGTGTTGCTCTATGAAACCTTGTGGGATCTTGCTTGCGTCTTGTTCAGAGTTTAGTTGGTTCTTGGTTGTATGCTTCGTATGTCAATTTTTATATCGCGGAACTCTGAGGGTTATTTGGAGGACACAAAACAATAGAATTGCAATTTTTTAGCCAGCTATCCTACATGTCCACCTGTCAATTTGTATGGTGTTGTGACACAAATGTAGTATGTGGCTTGTTTTAGCACTTTTCCTTTATCAATGAACTTGGTAAAATTAATCTCCTGGAATAATTTGAAATAAACAAATATATACTATGCGAATTCCAATTGTGTTATCATATCAACAAGAGGCCCTTAAAATTCAAATTGATCATTGTTATGCTTGCGGTGATAGAGTTTATAAAAGCTTTGTTTTGTTTCTTTTTTTTTTTTAAATAGGAGATTTAACATCCTTTAATAATTTTATGTAATTAAATTGTACAATATCAATATTTAATATTAATGATTTAGTATTTGAAAATAATGTTTTTAGATAATGTTAGATAGTTAATAGGGATGACCATAAGTAAACAATCACAATTTTAAGCCCAACAGTCCTGGAGTCCATCTGTCAATTTGTATATCACAAAACTCAGAGTGTTGTTTGGAGGACACAAAACAATAGAGGCCCAATTTTGAGCCCGCCAGCCCGAGAACCCATGATCCAAAAAGTGGCTAAGTATGGAATGAGGGATCCGTACATTCTCTATAAAATCTCATGTCCATACTTTATAAAACTACATATTTAATATGTATTACTCGTTTGTACGAAAATTTCTAGGTCTAGAAGTTGGCAGATACATGTGTTCAGATTTCCACTTACTTTTATATCACCAACCCAACTGACCACTTCCCCGTTTCATATTGTACAAACTTTTTGGATCACGAGTTTTTGAATACGTGGGTTTTTCTTTTAAATAAGATATTTAACATCCTTTAATAATTTTATGTAATTAAATTGTACAATATCAATATTTAATATTAATAATTTAGTATTGAAAATAATGTTTTTAGATAATGTTAGATAGTTGATAGCCCTGGAGTCCATTTGTCAATATGTGTATCTGTAACATCCCGCTCTGGCGCACTGAGAAAACTTACTCTTTGAGGACACTTGCTCGCAAGTGATCTGGACTTTTATGATGATAAAACATTTATCCTTGATTATGATGCGTTATGATAGATGACATGATGTTTTACTGCTTTGATGTAGACATGTGCTATTGACTCAGTTTTATTGAGTGTGCAGGGTTTTTGACCTTGAGGATGCAGAGGCATCGGTGGAACCCCTTGGACTTCGGATTGAGTCAGGGAGTGTGCTATTTGGGTTGATTTATTTACTGGGATATTTCATTGATTTGATGATATGATGTTGACATGTTCTGACACGATTGTTGATGATGCAGGATGACGATAGCTTGCCGACCAGACTCACATATGGAGTAAAGGGGCCACACACGATTCTAGAGAGGTTGAAGGAGAGGGGTGGACAACAGCCCTGCCACAGCCTACTAGCACTCCCGTCATGGCTCGAATTGTAGGTTAACGATTACCTAGTTCGAGAGGATCCACTATGTCATGAGGGAAGACTGCGAGAGTCGCTCACGATGATTCTAAGGGGCGTGCAATAAGGCAGGGGCGTTATTCCTTAGAGCCCTTAGTCTCCCACAAGTTCACCTGGTAGAGTGTTGACTCCAGGGGTTATAGATGTCTACCAATCAGTCAAGTTGGCGAGTGGCACCCTTGGAGCACGAGGTGCATCCTGAAGGGCATGTCGCACAAAAGAAACACAAGTTGGCGAGTGGCACCCTTGGAGCATGTGGTGCATCCTGAAGGGCACGTCGCGCAAAAGAAACAGCCGAGGCGAGTGGCACCCTTGGAGCACGTGGTGCGTCCTGAAGGGCACGTCGCGTTGATGATATGAAGAAACAAACCTAGATGGCACTAAGACTTTAACGCCTTAAGAAATCCTTAAACAACTTCCCTAACCAAGTGTCACCCAGTTCAGAATCTAAGTCCTAAGTCTAAAACTTTTTAGGGTAAAAATTTAGTCTAACCTTAGGAAAAGACCCTAGAATAAATTTAAATATTTAAACAAAAACCCACTTAAGTGATAGTTTAGTCTTCATAAAACTCTTGGGGTAAATGAAGAGAGTAAGAATTTAATTAAACTAAGGGATTTAAAAATTTGCAAAGAATAAATTATTTCTTAACTTGTGAAAGTACAAAAGATAATAAATAAATAATAAAAGGGAAAGATTTAATAGCGCAACTGCCTTTTTGGGTTTAATAAAAAGGGGAAAGAAGGGAATAATAAGAATTGGGAAACTAAGTAAATGGAGGAAACATAATAAAGGAAAGATGGGAACTTATGGTAAAAAGCGAGGTCAACATAGTAAGGAATCAACAATTAAGAACCTTCTAATTTGAGCTAATTTAGCAACATCATTTTTGGGGGAAAGTATTTAAAACCTGTAAAGGGATCTAGGAACACCTAGGAGTAAATTTAGGAGCGATTCTAGGTGGGTGAGGGGATTGAGGCATATAATAAATTTAAAGAAAATAATTAATGGAGAAAAGAGGGGGATAGACAACACTTGTGCGATGGAGAATAATTAGAATTAGTTTTATTAAAACTTAAATTAATTGTGATTTAGGGAAAGTTTGAGGTTCAAAAACTCTATAAAAGAAAGGGAAGATGAGGAAGAAGGGGATGGGCTGTTAGCGTAACGTTACGCTGCTGGATTTGTGACTTGACTAATTACTTGTGGAGAGTTGGGATTTTCCAGCTTGGATAGGAGTGGTAGCTCGGCCTTGCGATGTGAGCTGGGAAGCTAGACTTACCATATGGATTTTGTGTGGCCCCTTTGCGGCTCGGGGGGCTAAGGGGGAAGCAGAGTACCCCTAGCGATTGGCTGGGAGGTACCGGTGAGGTCTCGACGGTCAACGAGCGGGAGCATCACTGAGCATGTGGACGACTCTCGGAGAAAGCGAACAACAGGCAAAGGTACGCATTTCGTTTAAATGGTAAAAATGTTGTAGGACGTATGATGATATTCACATATGTGTTAAGTAGGAAAGAAATCGTCTGGTTTTATGACTACACTTTTAAAGTACCTTGTGATTGTAACGATGGTGAAGTTACTTATTTCTGCGTTTTATATTCACCGGTTGAATTATCTTGTGTTTTATTTACTGTTGGGTGAGCGCGCATTGTGTTTCATTACCTCCCTCGCAACTTGACTCCACGATTGTTTTTAATGGCCCCTTTTTTTTTATTTCTGAGTATTTTAACTCTGCTTGGTGTTATTGACGATTTGTTTTTTATCTTGCGCCTGTGCCCACTCATTTGATCGCTCAAATCTTTCAATTATGTGGTTGCTTCTGTGTTGACTTGTTTATTTCTGCGTTGTCCTCTTGTATCGATGGTAAAATCCTTACTTATGTGTTGGTAGTTGTGGTAATATATGTAAAACTATCTATATACATGTTATCCCTGCTGTGGTAAGTCGACAGGGTTGAGAAATAAAATGTAGATTTATATTAATAAAATGGTAGGTTGAATCTTCAGCGATGGAATGAGGATGGCTGTTGACCTAGCTCTACGTTTTATTTTTGGTTGTAATTCACTGCGACCTAATGGAGAGTAACCATACATTTGACCATTTGATCTCTGTGATCTCGTTTTTTTTTTATATCTCTGCAATGTGTTGTGTTTCTCAGCGAATTGGGGAAAGTGACCCACGCAATTTTGACCATCAAATCGTTGCATTTTCGTGTTACTTCTCTCTGCACTTGCGTTGATGTTTCTCTGTGAATTGGGAGCGGATACCCACCCGGTTTCCAATCACCCTGATCTCTGCGATTTCGGGTTTTTACATCTCTGCATTTTTTTTCTTTATTTATCTTATGGATGAATTATTTAGAACCCCGGCCATGCATTCATAAATTTCTCCTTGGATAACCATGGTTTCATCTCTTTTTTTTCAGAACGTGATTCATCTATGGGTAATAAGTTTATGGTTACAGTTTGTTACTAGGTAATTTTTTTTTATCTGTGCATGCTTTATTCCTCTGCACATTTATCCTGGGGTATCTCCTTCCTGGCGATTCTACCATTGATCGCTGCTGATCGTTTCCCTCTGCTGCGTGGAAAAGTTCCTATAGGGGACTCGAATTTCCTCTACAACCGTGGCCTGATACCCACGTCTTCCCTTGTCCTCATTTTTTTTTGCTGTCAGCGGAAAAAAATATCTGCATGGATGGCCCGTACAGTTCTGTAGTTGACCAGAGTTCACCTCTTGGGGCAAATTTATGGTTACTTGCTTGAATTTACTGACATAATCAACTGCTTGAATTTACCGATATGTTTTAGTATATAATCTATGTGTGAATGCACAGTACATAATTGTTGGAATGCACAGTGTATAAGCTACGCCCCTTATGTGATTTGACGTGAGATTTAAACATTTGACGGAACAATTTCAACTGTAGTAACACATGGGCCTGAATGTTTTCCTTAATAGATTTTTACCTTGCACACGAAATTTCCCCTGGCAGTAAAATTTTACCCGTGACCTCGGCTGTGTAAGACAACGACTCACCCGTCCGACTGTGGCGGTTGCACAGTGTCTTCCTTAAATTGGCCCAGCCATTCACGCTGTTGGCAGTCATCAGTGATGGCATCACCATTTGATTCACCTGCTCCTGGGCAGCGTGCTCCTTGGGTCTGACAACGCTGCTACTGGATGCTAGCAGCGACCTTCAATTACTGCCAAGATTGTTGTTTTTAATTTAATTATCAGTTTTCTTGGGAGTGCAACCTTAGTAGACCGCCCCTTTTCGCATAGACCACGTGGATGCCCTCATGGGCTCTCCTTCCCCATGTTCCCATTTTGATTTCAATCTTTACGATTCCTCATCGATTGTTTTAATTTGCAATGATTTGTATTGAAAAGTCATTATTAGTTAAAGTACAATACAAATTTATTATATGGTGAACATAATTTGATCATCAGGTGTAGTTAACGATTATGATTCCAGTGGAAATAAAGGACATGATTTGCAATAAAAAGGAATTTCTGCTACCATCTGACTACAATATGCATTCCATTGATTTTAAATTATTATGTTAATCATCAACCATTTTATTTCCAATGTTCTGTAATGAAAAGCCCTTATTTAGTTCAATTTACATGGTTATGAAATTCACTACAATCCGATTTACATTATGTATTCCATTTTATTTTAAATTATTATGTTAAACATCGATTTTTATTTATTTACAATGTTTTGTAATGAAAATCCATTCTTAGTTTAAATTACAATACTATTCTATTTATAAAAGTAAGTACATGGTTATTTATGGTTAGGTTTTTGGTAGTTCTGTTGTTATTAATATCAAACAAAAGGTAAAGTCATCTTTATTTTTATTGCAATGATATTGTGATGGAGAAGGCGATGATATGGTTATGTTATGGTGATGTTATGGTAATTTCATTATGATTCAGTAAACAGGGATTTGCAATTAATTAATGTACATTATTTAAGACTGGGTTGGTAACTCATCTCTTAATGAAAACAAATGGAGTAATTGGTCTATGATTAAAGTCTTTGAGTCTCAATAGTGGTTGGTCGATGTCGGAGTCCTTCTGACTTGCGTCTCTCGTAGTGGTCGTGGTTTTCCTTTGATTTTGTAGTACTTGGTTGTCTTGCATTGCATGGTCTGCTTGTGTCGGGCGAGATGTAGACACCTCCATGTTCCTCAGAACAGTCGCCAGCCCTAAGACCTTAAATGGTTAAAATTGATGTGAACCTAGGCTTGAGCGTTGCTTATGTGTCCTGGAGGTCCTAACCATTATAGGGTAGGATGGATGGGAAGTCAGTATTTTTATTGATGAATGATTGTTGATCCATGCTTGCAGAATCGTGATGTGTGTCTTATGTCGTCTTGTGGTGTTCGTCGTTGTTGCATCTTGTTAGTCATCGGGTGGCGATGCAGAGTCGATTGTGTTGTTTCCCTTGTACACGTGCGCACACACTTTTAAAACAAAAAAAACAAAAAAATCCCACTTGTTATAAGAGGTTGTCGTCATGATGAACGAGAGGGATGTCACATATGGTATCAGAGCCGGTTCGACCCGCGACTTGGGATTCACTACAACTTTCGTTGACATGATTGATTTGATTATACTGTTGCTGATCGAGATGATTGTGTGCGTGCAGGTAATCATGGTTAGAAGACGTCGCGGAGGTAGACGATGGGGTGCTAGGGCAGGAGGAGTGATGCCTCCAGTAGCATCCATGCCTGAGGGGTCTAACCCCCAGGGAGGCGAGCAGCTTCTCAGACAAGAGCAGATAGCAGTTGGTGATGTTGTTGGGATGATGAGATCTTTTCAGCTCATGTCCGAGGCATTGATCAGCTGATTGGACAGAGACGAGGCCAGGGCACCGGCACCCGCTGAGGTTCCACTGCGCGCACCGGTCGTTACCGGTAGCATTCACCGTGAACTCGAGAAGGTTAAATTTCTCGAGTTCTTTGGTGCCCCAGATGGCGCCGCCACCGAGGCATGGTTGGAGAATATGGAGATATGCTTCGTACTTCATGATTATACCTCCAACATGAAGGTCTACATGGTGGTATTTCAACTGAAAGGGAGCGCTCTTCTATGGTGGAAGATGCTCCTGTCACAACTGAACATGGTCGTTGAAGACGTGTCATGGGAACTGTTCGAGGAATGGTTCCAAGAGAGGTACCTTTCAGAGTAATTCATTGAGCGCCAGCTCAATGAGTTTAACGCATTATGACAGGGAGGTCGTACGGTGCCCGAGTATGAGGCACGTTTTATGGAGCTACTTCGGTATGCTCCACACCTTAACACCGAGAAGCTCAAGGTCAACCGGTTCGTGTTTGGACTTAACAGCAGCCTGCGTGCAAAGGTTAGGATCTTGATGCCTCAAACCTTGCACGACGTTGTCCAAAAGGCCCTCATAGCAGAGGAGGAGCTTATCAGTGGGGGTCAGACCAGGACTCCAGCGAGACCAGCAGGGCAGGGTTCATCTGGTACACCGCAGCATCAGACACCAGTGAGACATATGCCAGGATATCATGGTTTCCAGAGAGGATCCACTTTCACTACACCCCAACGACCGCTGCCTCAGTAGCGGGCACCTTATCGGGGACCACAACATCAGCAGCAGTGTCGCCCGCAGCAACAGCAGTTTAGGCCTGTTCAGCAGAACGGACCTGGGTTCCAGGCCTGTGGGCCGTCATATTCTTCTTCGGGTACCAGGACTACTGGGCCGAAGAGGGGGTGTTGGACATGTGGGGGGCCACACTACCAGCGCGACTGTCCTGTGGAGAGGACCAGAGTGTCCGGATCAGCCGGACCCACTACCATGGGAGATATGGGCAAGGCCCATCGGATTCATGCGGTGGTGAATAACCGCCAGGCAGAGCACCAATCGATTGTGCTCAAGACGACAGGTATTGTCGCTGACCAGACCCTTAGTATTTTGATAGACCCGGGTGCTACTGAGAGTTTCATTTTTGGTGCAGCGCTAAAAAGGATTAAGGTAAAGGCAGTCGAACAGGAAGATTTTAGCTTCGTAGAGATGGCTTCAGGAGCCAAAGAAAAGGTTGGAGGAAAGGTTATGGGCTATGCCCTTAACCTGGGAAAGTTTGTCACAAGGGTCAACTTGTACGTCACGATCTTAGGATCTTATTACGTCGTGATTGGTATGGATTGGTTGGGATCACATGAGGCAATACTCAATTGTAAGACGAAACGGTTGAGCTTGATCGATGATGAGGGACAGAGACATGTTATTGTAGGACAGAACCAGGGAGTATCATTGAGGTTCGTCACTTCCTTACAGTTACGGAAGAGTATGCGCAAGGGGTGCAAGCTTTATGTGATCCTTGCACTAAATGAAAAGGGAGTAGTGGAAGGTCTATAACACCTTCCGGTGGTGAAGGATTTTGCGGATGTATTTCCAGAGGAGTTACCTGGGATGCCACCGAAAAGGGAATTGGAGTTTACCATAGACCTAAAACCAGGGACCGAACCAATAGAAACAACGCCTTATCGGATGTCGACCCCGGAGTTGCAAGAGTTGAAAATGCAACTGAATGAGTTGTTGGACCTGGGACTAATACGTCCTAGCGTGTCACCATGGGGTGCACCTGTTATTTTCATTTGGAAGAAGGATGGATCTTGGAGGCTTTGCATCGACTATCATCAACTGAACAAGGCTATGATCAAGAATCAGTATCCCTTACCCAGAATTGATGATCTGTTCGATCAAATGAAGGGTGCGACGGTGTTCTCCAAGATCAATTTGTGATCAGGGTATCACCAGTTACGGATCAAAGAGGATGACGTCCCTAAGACTGCCTTTAGGACGATATTTGGACATTACAAGTTTACGGTTTTACCGTTTGGATTGACAAACGCCCTAGGGGTATTCATGAGTTTGATGAATGGGGTGTTCCGTGAGTACTTGGACAAGTTCATCCAAGTATTCATTAACGATATCTTGATCTACTCTCGGATGATGGAGGAGCATGACGAGCACTTGCACTTGGTACTACAGTTTCTACGAGAGCACAAATTGTATGGGAAGTTGTCCAAATGCTCTTTTTATCAATCGAGGATTCACTACTTAGGGCATGTCATCTCCAGCGAAGGTATCGTAATGGATCCAGCCAAGGTTGAGGCTATTATGGAATGTCCTGCGCCGACGAATGTCACAGAAGTGCGTAGTTTTATGGGTTTAGCAGGATACTATTGACGGTTTGTCGAGGGATTTTCGAAGATAGCAAATACGATCACGGAATTGCAAAAGAAAAACAAGAAGTTTGTTTGGACCGAGAAATGCACAGAAGCATTTCGAAGGCTTCTGTTTTTTGTCCTTGCGGGTTTTTAGAGGTGTCTAGTCATTCGTTTGTAGTCTTTCTTTCCTTATACCTTCTTGTTTTCTTGATTTGCTTATAAAAACAAAATTATAAGAGTGCATGATTGTGAAGTTTCTTCCGTACCCTTTTTCACCTACATTTAAAAAATAAAATTTCATTGTATGCATGTTTTCTCCCTTAATTCCCTCCCGTACTTTCTAAAAATGAAAAAGATTCCAGTTTTCTTTTAGGGTTAGTTTCTAGAGTGCGTCTTTCTAAAGTGAAAAGAGAGAAGTTTCATTTTTCATTTAACTTAGTTCATTGCATGAAAAGTGAAATATTTGCATTCGCATTGCATTGAAAAGGGAATTTTTCTTTAAAGAAGAAGTGCATTCATATCTAAATATTACACCTCTTTATTTTGAAGAATTTAACCTGTTTCATTTCAACAATATTCTTAAAGTGTAATTTTTTTTTTTTTGCAAGTTTCATTACAGATCATTGAGTTTCACATCTATTCGTTTGTGACTTAATAAACAACCATTAAAATGAACGTTCATAACTAAAATTAACTAGTAACATTTTTCTAGGGTTCATCAATAGCTTAGTCGAGGGCGTTGGATTAGAGTCGAGATTAAATTCTCTAGGGCCAATGAAAAACAAACATAGGAGTCTGTGATAAGGAGAGTCAAATCCAATCTTCGTATAAGTATATCCGAGAAGTTCCTCCAACACAATTGTCGAAAAAAAGGTCACCTGAGGGAGAGATGAGGAGATAACCCCTCCAAAGATTAATTGAACATATTTCAAAGATTGTATTTGGGGTTTTTTCTAGTTCCCTTACCTCCATGAGAGGAGGTCCTTTCAAATATTTGTGATTTTCTACCCTTCCCATACATTTGATCCTGACTTTCGATTGTACCCCTTGAATGTTGAATGTGAGTTGGTATCGCTAGTTTTTTTTCCTAGGAATCACATAGGTGATTGCGGGGGGCTTCCCATGGTACTTGATACAAACGTCATATCATGTTTTTCAATAATTCTAGAGGGTTACTTGGGAAGTGAGGGTACTTGCACCAGATAAGGCTAGTTAGCAGAGTTCGGGGTAATTGTTTCGCATTCCTTTGTTTGGTAGTCCAGGAGACTTAATCAATCTATTCCTTCATTTGGAAGGTCCTTACCTCACTTTGTTACCTAATCCACCTGAGTCGAAATATTGGTAGAGTTTTTTTCTTGGTTTGTTTCTTTCAATATTTTTCTTTCTAGTGGTGTGCTCTCTATGCATAGAGGACTTAGTGTTGATATTTTACTTATACAGCTAGCAGTTACAGTTCTTCTTTATTATTACAATCATTTATCACATTAGCTGCATATACAATATCACTGAAAGAGAGGAAATCACATAAACAAGAGACACACAAAGATTATCCTGGGAAACCCTCTCAGGGAAGAAAACCCAACAAACTTGCTCAATATAGATTATCCAACCAAGAAGAATGCTTCTCTCCAAGAGAGAACTAACAAAGTAGAATATAATCCTCTACTCCTTCACTAGGAAGAGTAGTGCACTACTTAACCAAGATGAATACAAGAGATAGACCAAAAACCCTCCTTGACGTCACACCTAGCTGCGGTAGCTTCTTCTCCAAGACTTGCGCACTTTTTCTCTTGTTGTAGAGCTTATGAGTGTGTAAGCAGGTGAGGCACTAGCCTCACTTATAAATACTTTTTTGGCCTATCTAAATTAGGTCTTGTCCGACCTGTCACTTTACCCTCTTAAATTACATTTAATTTCCAAGGCACAATAGGGCTAAGTTTTACAAAGGCACAATCATGACATATTAATAAATATAATATAATAACATTCTCTAGGGTTTGTCTTGGTCAAATACAATAAGGATATCTTCCAAAGCTACTCAATATTCAACACTCCCTCTTAGCAAGGAAGGTATTATTTTTTTCACGATCATCATCATTACTTCTGCACTTATGCATACTTGGTCATTGTATTGTTGTCAATCACGGATCTATATATTGTAGGAAGTTCTGCACTTTCATTGGAATAACGTACCATCCTGTGTTGGGGTTACCAACCTGCGCTGGGGTAGCATACCAGCCTGCGTTGGGGTTACAAAACAGCATTAGGGTAACATACCAACCTATTTTGAGGTTACCACCATGCATTGGGGTAACATATCAACCTGCGTTGGGGTTACCAACATGCGTTGGGGTAGCATACTAGCTTGCGTTGGGGTTACCAACATGCGTTCGGGTAGCGTACCAACCTACGTTGGGGTTACCAACCTGCGTTGGGTTAGCATACCCGCTTGCATTGCGGTTACCAACCTGCACTGGGGCAGCATACCAGCCTACGTTGGGGTTATCAACCTGTGCTGGGGTAGCGTACTAGCCTACGCTGGGGTTACTAACCTATGATGGGGTAGCATACCAGCCTGCATTGGGGTTACCAACATGCATTGGGGTAGCGTACCAGTCTGCATTTGGGTTACCAACCTACGCTGGGATAGAATACCATCTTGCATTGGGGTTACCATCCTACGCTGGGGTATCTCATCACTTCTCTCTACTAGGGATTGCATCACCTCCCTCTACTGGAGATCTCATCACCCCCCTCTACTAGGGAACACATCACATCCCGCTTATGGGAAACACATAACTTCCCTCTTGTGGGGAGTACATCACTTCCCACTATTGGGGAACATATCACTTCCCTCTTCTGGGGAAAAAATCACTTCCCTCTACTAGGGAACACATCACTTCCCTCTACTGGGGAAGTGTTTCTGGACTTATCCAAGATTTTCTCTGAAATACTCGAACAAGGGCTTGGTCAACACATCTGCTACCTGTTCGTCGGTGGAAATAAATTGGATTCTTACTTCTCCCTTATGTACCATGTCCCAGACATAGTGGTATTTGATCTTGATATAATTGGAATTGTCATGACATAATGGGTTCACTGACAACTTTATGCAACTCTAGCTCTCATAAAAGATACAAGTTTTCTCCAACTCGAGATCAAACAATTTTGCAATCAACTTCCGAAGCCACACTTCTTCTCCACAATTTGACCATGTTGTCACATACTCTACCCCTACAAAAATAAGTGCCATATAGTTATGCTTCTCACTGAGCCATCAGATCACAATTGATCCCATACTGAAGCAACATCCGGATGTAATTTTTTGATCAGTGACATTGCCTTCTCAATCTGAATCTGTGTATCCCTGCAATCTTATCTCCTGATCCGAGATATATATGAGTCCATAATTGATTATACCCTTTAGGTACCTCATCACATGTTTTTCGATAATCAGGTGAACATGTTTAGGCTGAATCCTTTACTGACTCAACGTGTTCACCAAAAAACATGTATCTTTCCTCGTGTTCTTCAAATATATCAATGAACCTAATCTTCACATTAGATTGTACCAAAATGGTATACTTGCTCAGTTGTTGCTCAATCTGTACAAACATGTGCTAGCTCTATGTGCTTTCTGCAAAGCACTATCTGTCTCATTGCCTGAGAGTATGTCTCTACTCTCTCTACAACTATTCCTTCTGGAACTGGGACTCTACACTTGTAGCTGCCTTTTCTGAAACTGAGAATGCCTACTGCATTCTCACTGTAGGTGTTGAACTCTAAGAGTAGATCCTCTACTCCATGATGATAAAAAATTTGTTTTCTCCCTCTGAATATCATACTGCATTGACCTCTTTTAATGGATAACGGTTTTTTTTTATATACTTCTTCTTATTACTAGAGCAAGTGTCTCGTCATAGTCTTCTCCCTCTTGTTAGGAGAATCCGATGGACTCAAATCAGGCTTGTACATATTTATACTATTATCTGCAACATGCTTGATTTGCTAGATCAATCCTGGAAGTCACCACTGACTTCCATTTTGGTCTCAAGGAAAAATCCATATCTGAGTCCTTCTGACTCGCTTCCTCCTGCCACTGAAACAAGGGACTATTCCCAGGATATTTCACATCTCCTAGAAGTCTTTGAAGCTACGATCTAGTCTTCTCAACTTATGGCATATGTCTGTCAGTCCTAGAAGATGTTTCTTTTTCCTATATGATCCTCTCTAAGATTAGGCTCACTCTAAGTCTCCATGCTCACTCTGAATATTGACTCCCTTTGATTCTATATAATCTTCAGAGCCATCTGCTCCCTCTGACATGGCTCATCAATGTTATATGGCTAAGGTCTTTGCATCTTGGAAGGTTTCATGGGACCATGCTGGTCTCTTCCTAGTTAATGCATTGATTCTAGGTAGGCCCTTCTAGCTCTACTAACTCTTCCTAATGATCTGAAGAGTGATCAAGTGCACTAGGGGAATTTTTTCTATCATCTTTGGAGCCTTTTGATCCTCATGATCTATATCCATATGAGATGTTCAGTATCTAGAAAAAATAACTTGGTCTTATTCTTCTTTGGTACATGGATGTATATGGTCATGTATACAACTTGGATAGTCTACTCCGTGTCTCATCTAGTACGTTGCCTCCTACAACCATCATTATAGCTCCCTCAGGGTTATCACCTGTGACCTGCCTAGAACCAGAACAACAAGAGATACATAGTAGACACGAATAATACTCTTTATAATAAAACAATAGCGAGAACAATCCTCACAGTAACTCCTTCATATCTATCACTTGTGACATGTTGGAAACAAGGGTCAAAAGTAATAAATACAATAATAATAAATGAGAGCAACACTCTTCTAGTGTTGTGATCAATCATTCCTCCATGGTAACCTGGAAACAAAACATGAAGTTTCTCCTAGGGGAGATGTTAGTTATATCTAGTAAATAATTACAATCAACATTTATCTCAATAATGCTCACATGCTTCCAATTATTCAGTAATAAAACTTTTCAAAATTTTCTATCACAACTATAGTGTTTAGTAGTTATCAAACTTGATACGTGTAAGTTTGAATCTTATCAATTTAATCAATTAAACCTCGAACCTCTAGTCTTGTCCTCCTCAAGAATGAGTGTGTTTCTTTTCTTCGGAGTTTTCTTCACTCAAGATGATAAGTATTTTCTTCAACTTGTCTTTTGTACTAAGATAATATGCTTTCTTGACAGAAATATGAGTTAGAAAATAAACTCTATAATCTAAAGCTTAATCAATCTAATACTTTGACTTTAATTTTGACCAATGATTAGTATGATAGCCATAGCTTCAACGGATCAAAACACAACCTAGATGTTCATAACATAATAATGCCATAACAAATAGAGGCATATTAAATTAATCAAACCTAAGGTGCATTGTTACTGTGAATGTGTTGGATCTTCCTTCTAGATCTACGATTAAAAAAAAATATCATTTCTCCTACAAATAGCCTTTAGAATAATGATACAATTTAAATGGATGAAATTAAAATTAATAATGAATAAATAATTATTAAATTTGATTATCATACTTATTAAATATTATAAATAAAAGTGTGTGTGTGTGTGTGTGTGTGTGTGTGTGTGTATATTAAAATTTTGAAATTTTGTATTATTAAAATGAAATAATACTTGCCCGTGCTGGTGTAGACGGATTGGCAAGTGCCGTGTAAATGGAAGGAAATTTGTAAAATGAAGTCTCATGTTGGATTCTAACCCGGATTTACTCGTGAGCCATTCTTGCGGGCTGGGTGGTTGCACCTGGGGTTATAGTGGTAGTGATGCAGGAGCATCTCTCCACGTCAACCAGCCAGCTAACCAGCCACGTCGAGCGCACACATTCAATGCTGAAGAGAGGTGTAGCCCTCATCTTTTATTTTGAATTGAATGTAATTTAATTGCTTACGTTGTTGAGCCATAGAGTCGTGCCTTTGCGCAGGTTGTAGATAAGATAGGCCTTTAATGTTTGTAAGGCTGAGATCTAGATCCATATGCTAGACTAGACAACCCATTTAATGTAATTGAATATGGTAGGTAGATTGGAGGGAAGAGCTCGAAGAGCCCCCTCAGGTAAAAAGAGATTTTGGATCTCATTTGGAGGGAGTGAGTTAGAGTCTGCGAGTAGAGAGAAGAAGGGAAAAGAGACGAGACCTTGTTACAGGCCGTGCTCAGGAACACCTTGTAAATACAGGCGTTTGCCATTTTAATATAAACAGAAGCAGTTTTTCCTGCATATATTCTGTGTTGAATGAATGTCTGTGAGTGTTCATATGTGTTGTAGATGTATATTGTGGGTTTTCATTTGCAGGAGTTTGTTTGATTTCAGGTGAAGGTCTTTGAGGCTTCATACCAAGAGGGTGTGACAGAACACTGCGGGTTCTGATAGTTGTGCACAGAGATTGCACTTCTGAATTCTGCAGGTTTAGACAAAAACGCGCTGCGGCAAAAGATCTGGAGTCAACAACTCAGGGGAAGACCTCAAGGTTGTTGAATACCTTGGAGGCAAGGCTGTGGAGGAAGAACACAGTTGCAGACAAAAGTTCTGAGGATTTCTGTGAAGCTCTGCCAAGTGGGCATTAAGCATATGCACAGTGGGACATTAAGAAGAACTCTGTTGTGAGTTCAAAGGGAAGTCAGAATCACTGAGGATTCTTGACACTCTGACAAGTGGGCATTGAACATATGCACAGTGGTGCATTGAGAAGAACTCTGTTGTGAGTTCTTAAGGAGGACTAGAATCACTAAGGATTCTGAGGAGCTCTGCCAAGTGGTATTTGAGCAGGTGCAAGGAGTGCACAACGGAAGACTCTGTTGAGAAGTTCAAGAAGAAACAGAATCACTAAGGATTCTGAGAGCTCTGCCAAGTGGGCATTGAGTAGGTGCATAGGTGTACAGAAGGAGACAGAACTACTGAACGTTCTGGGAAAAGATACTCTGCCAGGTGGGCAGTGAGACATTGTGCAGACAGGCACAAGAGAAGAGAAATCTTTGATTTCTGGAATTGTGAAGGAAGAGTCCACGAAGGGATCTTCACAGGGTTGTTGAACACCCTGCAGACTCACCAAGAAGTTGCTTGAGGCAGAGGATAGCCAGGAGGGCATCCAAATATTCTCCATTTGTGGGAGAAAGGAAAGGAGAAACGATTTTCCTTAGAGGTCGAAGCTAAAGGAAAGCTCAGGATGGATAGAAACACTGCGTGTGCATGAGAATACCCTGCAAAGGCGCAGGAGTTGAAGAATCCTTCAAGGATTCAAAAGGAGCAAAGTGCAGGAGGAACAACGTTTTCATACGCATGAGAGAACTCAAAGTAAAGGAGTTCACAGAGGAGAAAGGGAGCAAAGGTTGAGGCCTTTGGATTTTTTGAAATCCTTCCAAGTCTGAGAAGAAGGAGTGTGCAAGCTCAGGAGAGCACAACAGCCGTCGGATTGGCTGGAGAAAAGAGATCTAGACCATTGGTTTCTACGTCCAGGAAGGAGCAGGAGGAGCGCACAGGAAGAAGGACGGATATGCATCGTCAGATCAGATCAAAGTACCTGACATTCATCAGATCGGTTGGGAGATGTACGAGGTTTAGCTTCGTGAATAGGACGGTGAAAGACCCGAAAGGAGAATCGCCAATCGGGAAATCATGAGTCGGGATATAGGGAATCCCGTGGACAAAGTGTTTATGCATGTCGGCATTGCGATGTCTGAAACTCGGATACGAGAGATAACACTGCGGTCTCGGGGAATAATGGTCATATGGGCCAAGGGCTTAGCCAGGAGGACTAATGCGTAAAGAGTTGTATCGACAAATCGACAGATCGGGAGATTGTGGGGACAGAGGTTCGTGACATCGAGGATCGCAAAACCCCGAATCCTGATAAGGAGATAAGACTGTGGTCTTACGAGGACTAGTCATATGGACTAGGGGGCATAGCCAGGAGGGGCTAAGGCCGGAAGGGAGCGCATCGGCGAATCGGAGTTCGGGAGTTCGAGAGGACAGGAACTCTCGACATCAGAAAAGAAAAAACTCTGAAACCTGAAATTACATCGAGAGAGTTCATGGTTAAGTGCAGAAGAGTCGTGTGGGAAAACTAAGGACATGTGGATCGGGTTTTCATCAGAGATTCCAGCAGGGAATCGAATGAGCTAATTCAGCTCAAAAGGGGAATTTGAACGATCCTGTGAGTAGCAACGTGAGGAGGAGGTGGTCGTGCGCCTCTACTGCATCAAGTGGTATCAGAGCCTGATTCTTGTCTGTATATTTCAGATGAGGGAGCCATAAGAGGTAAAGAGCACTCTGATACACATCAAGTGGTATCAGAGCTAGAACTCTGTTTGTATATTTCAAGCAGAGAGGGGAGCAAAGGAAGACAGAGCATTGGAGACTCTGTAAAGATTTGTTTGCAGGTAGGCAACAGTTCGTAAGCATTCAGGAGGACTGTAGGATGAAGCTGGAAACACTCTTAGTGCAGAGTGACAACAACAGGTTTTCTAGGAGAGCAGACAGGGACAGCGCCATGACTACTGAAGGCCATAGGCATGCTCGGAGGAAGAGTAAGGCAAAAAATCTTGCAGAAATAGATAAAGAGCTCACTGAAATAAGGGCAGACATAGAAAATCTTGCATTGAGGATGCAACAGAAAGCCAAGCCAAGATGGGTATATGAATGGCCCATGAGGAAGGCAAAAGAAAAATGGCCATTCAAGGAGTTGATGGTCATAAGACAACGTAGGCTGTTAAGAGGATGGTTGAGGTATGCTGAGAACCTCGACAGACCTGAGGAGATGGTTCAGGTATGTGAACCAGAGACTGGGGACATTCTCGGTGAGGAGACTGAATTGGGATCAACTGAGGATCTCAAGAACTGCCAGGAGGGTAGAGAGGAAATTCCATTTTTCCAGGTGGGCAATGAGTTGAGATCACTACGGGATCTCACGGACTGTCATAAGGACAGCAAAGGAATTTCACATTGCCAGTTGGGCAATGAAATGAGGTCGCTGCGGGATCTCGAAGACTGCCAGGAGGGCAGTGGAAGCATCTCAGATTTCCAGATGGGCAGAGATGAACAAATGAGACTATCTGAGGGTCTCATAAACTCAGAGATGAGTTTGGATCAGCATGTGTAGCAGACAAAGGAGGAGGATATGAGAAGCCTTGTGATGATTGGGGGAATTTAGGTATTCCTACCATTTTCCCGAGAGGAGGCAGAAGTCTGTATTGCAGATGCAGCAACAGCAGAAGAACAGTTAGTTGTGACTATCAGGAAAGAAGAATTGGAGCAAACTTTGAAAGTTGCCCAAGCAGATGAAGAAGAAGATGAGCATTCTGAGGAGTGTCTCAATGCTTTCATCCAGGAAGCTGAGGAAGTTGTAGCACTGAAGCTGACAACAGAAGAAGCAGGAGAGGGTGATGAGCATTCTGAGGAATGGCTCAGTATTTTCAGCCAGGAAGCTGAAAAGACTGCAACATGGGAGTTTGCAGCAGTAGAAGAAGAAGAAGCAGACAACATTAGTTTGGCTGATCTGTATGAACAATTCGAAGCCCTGGAGAGAAGGGTGAAAGTGAAGAGAGTGCACATCCAACAGGTGAAGTTGGAAGCTGGAGAAGAAAGCATGGAATATCATGATGACCTACCCAATTGCAAAAAAGTTTTGCAGCTGGGGAGACTGCAAAAACAGAGCCAGGCACTGGAATAGCTGGATGAAGCGATCGAGGAGATCATAAGGCTGATGCTAAGGTCAGCAAGGACTGCCAGCGAGGAGAAGCTGAGAAGAAAGAAGGAAGCAGTGCAGCAGCAGAAGCAGCAGCAAGGAGATGGAGCAGATGAACAGCTCCAGAGGATGATTTGGGATCCAGGAGGATTTCAACATCAGAGATGGGAAGCCCATGAGCAGGAGCTCATGAATTTTGCAGCTAAGGAGTATGATGTAGGAGCATCTCTCCACGTCAGTCAGCCAGCTAGCCAGCCATGTCAAGCGCACGCAGTCAATGCTGAAGAGAGGCGTAGCCCTGATCTTTTATTTTGAATTGAATGTAATTTAATTGCGTAGGCTGTTGATCCATAGAGTCGTGCCTTTGCGCAGGCTGTAGATAAGATAGGCCTTTAATCTTTGTAAGGCTGATATCTAGATCCAAATGCTGGACTAGACAACCCATTCAATGTAATTGAATAGGGTAGGTAGATTGGAGGGAAGATCTCGAAGAGCCACCTGAGGTAAAAAGAGATTTCGGATCTCATTTGGAGGGAGTGAGCTAGAGTCTGCGAGTAGAGAGTAGAAGGGAGAATAGTCGAGACCTTGTTAAAGGCCATGCTCAGGAACACCTTGTAAATGCAGGCGTTTGCCATTTTAATATAAACAGAAGTTGTTTTTCCTACATGTATTCTGTGTTGAATGAATGTGTGTGAGTGTTCATATGTGTTGTAGATGTATACTGTGGGTTTGCATTTGCAGGAGTGTGTTTGATTTCAGGTGAAGGTCTTTGAGGCTTCATACCAGGAGGGTGTGACAGAACGCTACGGGTTCTGATAGTCGTGCACAGAGGTTGCACTTATGAATTCTGCGGGTTTAGACAAAGACATGTTGCAGCACAAGAACTGGAGTCAACAACTCAGGGGAAGACCTCAAGGTTGTTGAATACCTTGGAGGCAAGGCTGTGGAGGAAGAACACAATTGCAGACAAAAGCTCTGAGGAGTTCTGTGAAGCTCTGCCAAGTGGGCATTGAGCATATGCATAGTGGGACATTGAGAAGAACTCTGTTGTGAGTTCAAAGGGAAGTCAGAATCACTGAGGATTCTTGACACTCTGCCAGGTGGGCATTGAACATATGCACAGTAGTGCATTGAGAAGAACTCTACTGTGAGTTCTTAAGGAGGACCAGAATCACTAAGGATTCTAAGGAGCTCTACCAAGTGGGCATTGAGCAGGTGCAAGGAGTGCACAATGGAAGACTCTGTTGAGAAGTTCAGGAAGAAACATAATCACTGAGGATTCTGAGATCTCTGCCAAGTGGGAATTGAGCAGGTGCATAGGTGTACAGAAGGAGACAGAACTGCTGAACATTCTGGGAAAAGATACTCTACCAGGTGGGCAGTGAGACATTGTGAAGACAGGCACAAGAGAAGAGAACTCTTTGAGTTCTGGAATTGTGAAGGAAGAGTCCACTGAGGGATCTTCACAAGGTTGTTGAACACCCTGCAGACTCAGCAAGAAGTTGCTTGAGGCAGAGGATAGCCAGGAGGGCATCCAAATATTCTCCATTTGTGGGAGAAAGGAAAGGAGAAACGAGTTTCCTTAGAGGTCGAAGCTACAGGAAAGCTCAGGACGGATAGCAGCACTGCGTGTGCATGAGAATACCCTACAGAGGTGTAGGAGTTGAAGAATTCTTCGAGGATTCGAAAGGAGCAAAGAACAGGAGGAACAACGTTTTCATACGCGCGAGAGAACTCAAAGTAAAGGAGTTCGCAGAGGAGAAAGGGAGAAAAGGTTGAGGCCTTTGTCTTTTTTGAAATCCTTCCAAGTCTGAGAAGAAGGAGTGTGCAAGCTCAGGAGAGCACAACAGCCGTCGGATCAGCTGGAGAAAAGAGATCTAAATCGTTGGTTTCTATGTCCAGGAAAGAGCAGGAGGAGCGCACAGGAAGAAGGATGGATCTGCACCGTCATATCGGATCAAAGTACCCAACATCCGTCAAATCAGTTGGGAGATGCACAAGGTTTAGCTTCGTGAACAAGAGGGTGAAATCCTCGAAAGGAGAATCGTCAATCGGGAAATCGCGAGTCGGGATATCGGGAATCCCGTGGACAAAGTGTTTATGCATTTTGGCATTGCGATGTCCGAAACCCCGATACGAGAGATAAGACTGCGCTCACAGGGAATAGTGGTCATATGGGCCAAGGGCTTAGCCAGGAGGGCTAACGCGTAAAGTGTTGTATCGAAAAATCGATAGATTGGGAGATTGCGGGGACAAAGGTTTGTGACATCGAGGATCGAAAAACCCCAAATCACAATAAGGAGATAAGATAGTGGTCTTACGAGGACTAGTCATATGGACTAGGGGGCATAGCCAGGAGGGGCTAAGGCCGGAAGGGAGTGCATTGGCGAATCGGAGTTCGGGAGTTCGAGAGGACATGAACTCTCGACATCAGAAAAGAAGAAACTCTGAAACTCGAAATTACATTGAGAGAGTTCATGGTTAAGTGCAGAAGAGCCGTGTGGGAAAACTAAGGACCTGTGGATCAGGTTTTCATCAGAGATTCCAGCAGGGAATCGAATGAGCTAATTCGGCTCAAAAGGGGAATTTGAACGATCCTGTGAGCAGGAGCGTGACGAGGAGGTGGTCGTGCGCCTCTACTGCATCAGGTAGCCAAAAGGGATCATGGTTGCACCTGGGGTTATAGTGGTATCCGACGGGGATCGACCCCATGTCACCCCAGTATGAGAACCGTTGCCGATTCCCCCAATACAAAAAAAATAAAAATGAAATAATACTTGTACTTTTGACCACTTAAATTGCTTCATTTGAGTCATCTTAAAATTGGTTAATACTTTATAAACAAAATTCCCATGATAAAAGTGGAACTCTAACTTTACTTTAACCTTATAAGACTACAACATTGTTAACCCATTATTCATAGGAAACCATTCCAAATTTTGCATTAAACCTATAACTAATCCTACAATTACGTAACCACTCAAACTAACTTGACCCAATAAAATACTTACTTTACAATTACAAACTTAATAAAACATTAAAATTTTGTATATTTATTAATCTCATCCATTTAAAATATAATAATAATAATAATAATCTATTTTTAAAGTCACGGTCAAGCCAACACACTAAATTGGTGTATGAGACCCCCTTATTTGTGGGACAAGGGACCCCCTCCACCCAAGGATTTGATTAATAAGTAAAGTCTACAAAAATATACATACCCTACCCCCTCTATATGAATATATGTCCACAAATATTTTCAAATCTTATAAATAGTTATTTCATTCCTTTAATTTTCAAATTAGATTGTTGCTCAAATTTTCACTGGCCTTCCATCTCATTTCAGAAGTAGCACATTATCAAAATTAGATTGTTGTTCAGATTTTTCACTCGCCTTCCATATCATTTCAGGTTTCAGGAGTAGCACATTCCTTGAAAGGGAAGAGCATTCTACACTGCCAGACAGCCTCCTTTTCCTGATCCTCTCTAAAATCTCCATTAGAGATGCAATCAAATGTTCTGTTCTCTCTAAACGTTGGAGATTCCTTTACACAGAAATACCAGACCTCATTTTGTCTCCCTATCGTGTCACATCAGCAAGTCATCAGCCTCCGCCGAAAGGTAACTGTCATGGTCAACTGTGGAAAATAGAATATTCGACATATTGAGGTTGCATTCATCGAATCTGAGCTCTTTTATTCTCTCCACCGACATCGATTGACCATGGGATTACTATCCTGACCTGCGGTTTACACGCCAAAGCATATCGGAATGGCTGCAATGCGTTGCCAGGAAGAACATGGAACGCCTCTCTCTTAAATATTCTTACTACATGGAAACCCCGCCCCCTGCCCTTTTCTCATGCACTCGTCTCACTATGCTCACACTGTACAATTGTTCTCTCCCCACTTTTCCAACCAATTTTGCCGGATTCAACAATCTCACTGACTGCACCCTTGACCATATCACAATGACAAACGACTCTGTAGCCCGCTTTCTATTACATTGCCCTCTTCTTCAGAAGTTTAAATTATTGCGTTGTTTTGGTCTACAAATGCCTATCATCTCCGCTCTCAACCTTACTGATTTAGTTGTACATCTTGTTCATATGGAAGGATTGACAGTCAATTGCCGTAAACTTAAAACTCTGAAGACATTCATTTGCCTAAAAGACTTGAGAGTGAATGGAATGGCATTTTATGAGCTTTCCTCAACGATTAGAGGACTCGAAATGGAGGCTGGAAGTAATTTGATAGACTTGTCATTGCATTCAAGGTCCTATCCAGCACACTATTCCTCCCTGAACAGATATGGATACAATTTCTCAATGAACAGATTTCTTGAATTAGTGGGAAGGTTGAGATCGTTGAAAGTACTTGTCATCGATATTAGCTATGCATTTGATGAGAAAAAAAGGATTGTTGTTCCTATGTTCAACCTGCTCTCTAGGCTTCCTAACCTTGAACGTTTACACCTGCGCGGACAACTAATTTTGGTAAGAGAATAACTCGTATTCTGTTTTCTATTCTTCATTTCATCATCATTTAGATGTCATTTAATATCTCTTTGTGCAGTGTGTAACCGATAACAGAGTGCATTATGATTTTTTCTTTCTCACGCAGGCGGAGCCAGAGGGAGATTCAATGCGACCATCTCTACCCAATACACTTGCAAATCTTCAATTCATAGAGATAGAGATGAGCAGATCTGATGCGAGGGAACTTGGTTTGTTGGACTTCCTTCTTCAAATAGCCCCCGCGCTCAAACTGAAATTCCAACCTGCAAGACATCCTAAGACGTATCAGTCATTTTTCGAAAATTTGGAATCTTTGAAGAAACGTCTTGAGCAAGGAATGATCACAGAGAAGATCTGTGAAATCGGTTTTCTTTTTTAATATTACTTTCAAAATTATTGTTATTGTTTTTAGTTCCGGACAAATTGGAATTACCGGAATCTTAATCTTGTGTTTTTAATTTTGGGTTTTCGATATATCGGGGACCTTCGATGAGAAGGAAGTCTGGTTTTCCATTTATTATTATTTTAATAGATTGTTGTGATCAGTTTAACTGTGAGAGCATGGTTTTTCATTTATTACTATTAATTTAAGGAGTTTGCAAGCAGTTCTATGAAATGGTTTTTTTCTTTGGAATCAGGACATATAAATTTATATTAATCATTATTTTTTTGTCGTTAATGGATTTAGTAGTACTCAGTGGCTCAAGCAATCGACTAGATCTCTACATCAATTGATAGATATATGTGAATAGGAAGTTGTTTAGATCTTGAAGCTATAAATAGTAGACCCGATGGGTCATTATCATCATGTCCATGTCATTTTTGTGTACAAGATTTTCAATATGCTTTGTGATGTTTTGATTTGAATGTTTTGTGCTTAAGTGTTGTAACAATGTCTTTTGACACCACCTTTTTTTTATATTTGAAACTTATTCCTCTTTGATTATCTAAATTTCTCTTTATGAGTTTCATATTAAGTTACACCTAATCCCCAACATGGTATCTGAGTGGATGATTATGACCTCGCTTGTTTGCAAATTGTGTTGATTCTGATTTGTTGTGTGATTGACTTTGGGCTGGTGATTTGGAAACTGTAAATTGTGGAAACAAATCTGATCTGTCTAGGTATTGAAGATGGATTTGAAAATCAATCCCATAATTATGAATGGATCAAATTATGCACTATGGGAACTAGATATAGAAACCCTATTGAAGAGTAAAGGATCATGGCATTATACAAATACTGTGATTCCAGATCCAATAGATGATCAGAAAAATTTCATTGTTGATTTGTGGCATTATACAAATACCTTGATTCCATATCCAATACATTTGAAAAAGACATAGCAGTGAACCACACAGTCTTTACTTATTACTCCAAGTCCCAGTAACAGAACCAATAATCAACACTCGAGGAGAGCAAAGACAGTAAGAGTAAAATAACCCATTGCACACAGGTGCGTCCAACACTCACAAAGAAGAGACGGGGGTTAACTTAACATTGGCGGTTATTCAAAAAAAAATTGAGATATAACATCTATTTCCAACACCTGAACAACCGAACAACTTGACAACAATAATAGTGAGGAACACGATAGGATCTTGGGACACTTTAGTGAGAAGACAGTAAGAATGGGCCATCAACCACGAATCAGGGTTTGAAGAAAAGGACACAACAACTATTGGCAATTTCTCTGCGACTGGGTAAGGGTTACCACAAAGACTAAGAGGAACCTATTTAACTCACAGTGATACTTAGAACATAAACCCTCAATCATCAACCCAGAGCCATATTGCACCATTGTTACTTATTATTCCACAGAGACCCATCATAAAACTACACTAACCGAGAAAACACCAACGTGCAACTTAATAATACCCATTTCTCTGATTATAATTTCCAACCTTTTACATTCACCACAGAGAGCCATAACACACATTTACACATAGTCGAAAATATTAAGAACACACAAAATCCAAGCATCACTAAGCCATCATTTGGTTCATACAATAGAGAATACATCATGGATGGAGAGAAAAGAATCATACCTGTGGGAAAATTGCTTAAATGGTGAGTTGGCCGAGATGTCCCTTCCAAAAACCTAAAAATATAGAGCTTCACAACAAACATATTGAAATTGCAACAATGGAACAATGCTACGTTGACGGGTGATATGTAAAGTATGGAGTTACCTGCAGTAAATGCATGTCACTTCCATCGCTTGGCCCCATTCAATTCGAGGTATGATACAACCCAATAAGCATAACGTTCACCAATAATCAAGCCACATAACCAATGCATATTCAATGCCAAACCATCGTGAGATCTGAGGCGATATCCATTGCATAGTGCACCACCCAAGATAGATTACACATTAACCCTTGCCATAACCCCACGCAATAATCCATATGAACAATGCTATATGTGCCTCCATTCACATCTAATGAAATTAACATAGTCCATTAACCAAACAAAGAGCATAACATCTAGGACTAACACTAGAATCCCTTAACTCTTTCATTCGAAATTTCCGTATAGTCTGTTATTATAGATCAAATGCATAGTTTCTTTCCTTTTTCTATACTTTAGAACCTGTTCATAGTTTGTTTCTTTGTTTTGATCATGCTACCATTAAATTATCCTTTTCATATATGTAGCTAAGTAATAAATCATAAGAATTAGTAACAAGTTTATGACATAACAACTATAACAACATGCTTCTCATACCCATAAAATTGTCCTGTGTTGAAAAAAACATTCCACAATAACACATTATCCACTTATTATCACGCCAAATCAAACCAAGACTGCATCATCAAACATATAGGACTGTATAGGAAGCATCAAAACAATAGAAAAACTTGTCTAATATGTCTATCCTTGCACCTCTAGTCTACAAGGGGGTCCCACCTACTAGTATTATAATATTAGCATAGTTAAATAATAATGCTTTAGCAATAATTTGCATGCAGATTTCATAGTTGCAATTTTAATTGTCAACACACAATAGTTTCATATATAAGATCACTAGCAGAGAGGAGATCACAAAAACATGAGAGACACAAATATTATCCTTGGAAACTCTCTTGGGGAAGAAAATCGAAAAAACTTCCTCAATATGGATTAGCAAACCAAGAACAATTATTCTCTCCAAGAGAGAACTAACAAAGAAAAATATCCTCCTCTATTCCTTTAATAGGAAGAGTAGCACACCACTTAACCAAGATGAATACAAGAGATAGAACAAAAACCTTCCTTGACGTTACACCTAGCTACAATAGCTTCTCCTCCAAGACTTGTGCACTTTTCCTCTTGTTACAGAGCTTATGAGTGTGTGAACAAGTGAGGCACTAGCCTCCCTTATAAATAGTGGTCTGGCCTCCCTAAATTGTGTATGGTCCAACCTGTCACATTACCCTCTTAAATTGCATTTAAGTGTCAAGGCACAATAGGGTCATATTAATAAATATAATATAATAACATTCTCTAGGGTTTGTCTTGGTCAAATAAAATAAGGATATATTCTGAAGCTGCACAATCTTCAACACTCTCACTTGGCAAGGAAGGTATTATTTTTGTCACGGTCATCATCATTGCTTCAACGATTCTGCATACTTGGTCATCATCTTGTTTTCAATCACGAATATATATATATATATATATCATAGGAAGTTTTGCACTTAAATTGGAATAACATACCAGCCTGCATTGGGGTTACCAACTTGCGTTGGGGAATCTTTGTCTTTGGACGACAGAGCCTTTATTTCTTAATAATTTTTTGAAGGACAATTGTGTGAGGAGATGTCTTTCCTCCTGTAGTTTTCTAATCTTATTTTTAAGTTTTTTGTAAAAAGTGTAATGATTAAAGCAAGACGATGTGGATTTTGAGAAAGACATATTTTTTTGGTGTATTAAGGTCAAGTGGATAGTATGTAATGGTTCCAAGATAATTGTATTTGATTTGATAAGGGAAAACATGTAGTAAAACAACTCTTTTGTTCTGAATAGTTTGATAAGCAGTGAGTAGTCTTTCTAAAGGGGGTGGAAATATGTATATTCACTTTTGGAATATAAAGTTTCTTCTTACACACACATATATAAAGCTTGTTACTGTAATTTAATTTCTCTTGTATATCTGAAAGTAATTGAAAGTAATTCAAATCGTGTACTATGATCTACTCTTCTATGTGTACATGATATTAAAATTGTCCTTGGGGAAGCCATTGCATGATATCCATGAGCATAAACTGTAGAAGCTTTTAAATAAAACCAATTTTAGTCTTTGAGCAAGACTATTAGAATCACGATAGTTATGATAGATAATCCCTTTAAATATAGATAAGATAGGTACGTAGCATGGGATAAGGGGTACTCATGCCACCCCTTTCTCTAGGAAAACTTAGCTCCAAATATGATAAGAACTATGCCGAAATTCAGAGTTCCACTCATGTGATGGGAACTTTGCCCCTAGGTGTTTTGGCCAATTTTAAGACAACTCAAATCTTGATTTTTCGAAAAAATTATCAGAATGCGTGGAACTTTGACTCATCGGAAAAACAAGGCTCACTAGAGATGAGAAAATTTGAATGCCCCATAGTTGACACCTAGGTAAGTGAACAATGAGCTTGGGGTATGGCTTTGGGGATCTATAAAATGGAGTGATTCAATAAGTGGATAAATTCAACCTTTTTTATATATTTGTTTTTGGCAAGCCAAAGTTTCATCTTAATTTACATATATTTTCAAAATATTGAACATCTAGGTTCTAAAATGGGACAAATCCCTGAATAGAAAACACCATGGTGAAATTTCTCATTAATCGAGTGGAAATATGACTTCCAATAAAATTTCTATCAAATTTGGAGAAAATTTCAATCATAAAAGCTTTGATTTTATCTACCTATTAATTTTCTCTTTACAAAATGTAGTTTTGAAGTAGACAAATAAAATTTATTAAATCAATAGACAAAGAAATCCTTCAATTGTATTTTGAAAAATGGAATAAAAATATTCTTAATAAATGGAATTCTAAAAGATATTTTGAGTGAGATATGAAAATCACAAAATAATATGAAATATGTTCAGAAGATAGATGGATAAAAAAACATGGAAAATGAATTGTTAAAGACTGTTGAAATCTATCTCTCTCTCTCTCTCTCTCTCTCACACACACACACACACACACACACACACACACAAAACTAAGTGTCCACCTCTCAAAACTAAAACATTAAGGACACAATTTTGGTGGATATGAAAGTCTTCCATGAATGCATCCAAAGGAATAAAATGGAAGGCATCTAATATCTTACAAAATGGATTAGAATTTTCATTTATTTTAACTCATTATATCATAGAGAAGTAGGTTACTATAAAACTTATATGAATGAGCTGAGTTGTATAAGGGTGTCCCTAGTCCCACAAACATGGGAGTCTCATACACCAATTTGGTGTTTGGCTTGGCCGTGACCTTAAAATTAGATTATTATTATTAGATAATATAAGGTTAGGTTTAAAAATAAAATTATAAAATACTTATTATAAAATTATGATAATTAAAATATATGAAAAATAAATATATAAAAAAATTAATAATTAAAAAAAAAACTTTATAATTTAAAGAAAAAAATAATATAAAATTAATTTAGAAAAGTTTTTATTTAGGTTTTTTTCATTTCATGGTAGATTTTTGGTCAATATAGATAAATCTAATAAAACAAGGCTACGTGGTAGCTTATACCTACCAAATTAGCAAAAGTAATATTATAAACAAATGAAACATGCAACTGTAAAGAAATGATTTGACAATTATCTAGAGGTTGCACAGTAAGGAGACAACTGTTATGAAACTATCCACGTGACTTTGGCACTGATGGGGCATAAAACTTTGAAAAATATGTAAAACGAGAAATATTTGCAAAAAAGTATGTAAAATGAGAAATCTTTAAGAAGAATTTTCTTTTGATTGTGCTTTAAACCATACACCAGTTCAACTCTATTGTGTTATGCATTCAGTTTCATATTATTTATAGCCTGACCTTATTAGAGTTTGGGATTGTAGGGTTGCAGTTGACTCTATCTATGAATGTGTGTCTAGACTCGGACCTGATTTTTGCTTTCCTTGTCTTGGGAAATAAAGGTCTCATGTTGGATTCTTACTGGTGAGAGATAGACAAGTATTAGGTCCAAGTATATCCTCAGGACATGAGTTTTGTTGATATGTATGGAAGTGATTCATAAATGCTTGGAAAATTTCTCTTGTAACTACAACTATTGGTCCCTTTATTATGGTGACATGAGGAATATCAAATATCTTTCTCCACAGTCTTGCAAACAACATTTAGGAAGCATATACGAAAGTTGCTAGCATTATAGAGCAGGTTTGGGAACCTTTATAGCATTTTCATAAAACATTTTAAAATTTTGAATGTCGTGATAAAACATTTTCATAATATAATTTAAGGATTGTGACTTGGAACTTTAAATTTAGTCATGCTTTAATACCACTTAAATTTTGTAATTCTTTAATTCAAGGATCACTGAATTTTCGTAATGCCATGTCACTCACGATTTTAAACCGATTATAATTCCCGAAAGATCTTGTAGAATTGTCAGTGGTGATAGCCTCAAAAATTTTCATATAACGTGATCATGTTCACATTTGAAGCAACAAAAATTTAACAGTGTAATTTGTACCTTTAAATTGATTACTTGTTAAAGAGATTTGAAATACAAAATATCAAAGTGAAGTGCATGAAGAAAACAACAAATTATCAGTATAATTTGCGACTTTAAATCTATTATTAGTCCTTGTCAAAGGCTAGGACTCTTGCATTCGATTCACCATTGACCATGCATTAGTTAACGTTTGACTTAAAAATATTTTTCCATTCTTCAATGTTGTACATAACAAAAACAAAATAATTATTTTTTTATCATATTTAAATTCTTTTTATAAGGAATTCTATTGGTTGGTACATTTGGAATCTTATTGTCGAGCAAATGTATTTTTTTCACTCCTTGATCATTCCTTATTTTCTCACTCCTCGATCATTGATTATTGGTTGACACATTTGGCAGCTTGCTGAGCAAATATAATTTTTTCACTCCTCAGACATTCATTATTGACTTGCCCAGCTCCCACAAAATATAATTTTACATTTTAATATAACTTTATTTCACTTCTGCTTGAAAGATTTAAATTTATTATAACATGAAAGCTTTAAATTTATTATAATGATTTATGTTCATTGTTTAACAATGATTTCTCTGACAAATGATGGAATGTTGAACCACTCATGCCTTTGTCTATGTGCCACCGCCTCACCACTGCCTCTGTGCCACCGTCTCACAACCTCATCTTGCTTGCCACCGTCTCACCCAAGATTTCTCTAACAAATGATGGTCAGATTGCCTTTTCTTGCTTGCCACTGTCTCACCCGACATTTTTCTGACAAATGATGGTCAGATGCTTCGAAAATATTATAAATATCATATACATACATACAAAATGGTCTATGATAAAGATAGGACAACATGTATTAAGTAAAAAAAATAGGATATTATAGAATGTCACTACATTTACATATTCATTTCACATTAAGCTTCCTTCTCCATTGAAATTGTTGATATTTTTAATGATGCCGGATAATTCTTGTAGAGTTCACAATTTTCAAACCACATACATAGATGTATACTATAGAAGTTTAACTCTAAAACTACCTGTTTTATTGAACATGATTTTGTAAAAGCTACATGGTTTGGCTATGTTTAGGGACAAAAACTAAAACAATTGAGTCACCATATAGTGAATCAGCAGCAAGGGTAGTAACCTAGGTTGAAATAAACCCCGTTTCACCCCTAGTGTACCAATCCCTGAATGAATATGGTGTGTCGATTCTTTCCTGATTTTCCATCTCACCCACTAGTAAGGACCTGAAACTGCTGGCTTGGAATATGTATTTATGGTGGGCCAGATGGAGTATGCTTTTGAAAAGGTACGATAACCACTATTGAAACAACTACCCGATACATAATTGTTGGATAGCGCAAAATTCGTTATAAATCCATTTTCAGTACTATAGGTTTGATACCTAGGCATGGAGTAAGGACCAAAAACATAGGAGTAAGCATCTCTTCCAGTTTGCGTGTAAGATCCAGTCCCATATCTCTTCCAGTTTGAGGAAAGTGAGTAGCCAGAGTTGCTTGCATTCAAACGTACACTTGCATGCTGTTATTTTTAACTGATAATTCACGTCATCTATTCGAACAAGAACCATACCAGCCAACCCAAGAGCTAGCCAGCCAACCAACCCGCCATTTCTTTCTTCTCTTTGAATTTTATCAATCCTATCTGTTATGAATAACAATTGTTTCTCAACGCCCTTTAAAGTAGTTTTTTCCCACTCCTTTGTTTAGCCTTGAATATTTGATCAATTTTGTGGTAAATCCCTCATAGCCTCCTCCCCCTCCTACTATATCTTACCCATGCCTCCTTGACCAACTAAATATATTCAAGGTACTTTAGCTAGTGTGGATTGAATTTAAAGGTTGAGGATGTACTCTTCTTCCCGTAGTAGTGTATAGGGTGACCCCAGCTCATTGCCAAGAAATCGTAAGTCTAATGAGGGAAGCAAATGAAGAGTCGTAGATATGAAAATATCAACTGTATCATGGTATGGAAAGAGTATCTCTTCTTACTTTATCTAGTGTTAGGATACCTATGCTAATAAATACATAGGACTCATATTAGACTCACTCCCTACTCATATTAGGCATATTGCTCATCATCAGTAAGCAACAGTATGACACCTCTTACTGGATTCACCTTTTCAACAACCAAACCCTCCTTCACCCACTGCCGAACTTCCCTTCCAGACAGATTATTATTTGGGTAAGATACAAGTAGGTTCGGTAAGAAGTAAGAAGGGGTCCTTCTTTTTTTAAGAACTCTTCTAACTTTATGTGAGTTAAAGACTTCATGGAGCAGTTTGCCCTTCATGGAACAGTTCAACAACCTCACTTGTCATGTTGAGAGTTGCACCTACATAAATCATAAGGGCCTTCCCTGTGAAATCTCGTAGTGTTCCTTGCCCACAATCCAAGGTTGGAGCATAGTGTTTAATCTAAAGGTGAGGATTGTTAACAATATGGTTCGGTCACCCTCCCTTTCTGTCCTACTCCTTCTTGAGCTCCTTTATTTTGCAGAAACCAAGAGGAAATAAAATATTTTATTTACCTGAAAGATTAGCTTCGAAGGTAACCTTGGTGATAAATACACATATTTCTCTATAGACGATGCATCGCTTTTAGATCTTGAGGGACGAAGTGCGGCTGTGACTCTTTATTATTGCTTGATCGATCGGATGGGCGAGATGAATTAGATTTCTAGATAGACATGTCTTTTTGGGTGGGGGCAGTCATTGCCCACTAGATGAAATAAGATTCTATTTTTCGGGCTATACTTCATAAGAATTTAATTCTTTTTTTTGATACATTTTATAGATGATGGGTGTTGCAGGTGGGATTCCTGAATGTCTATAGCAGTACATGATGAAGATATCTTCTACATGGCGGGACTTATGATTTTTATACAAACAAATCCAAAAGCCCCTAATTCTATAGAGATGCGGCTTGGAGAGAACGATGACATTCTTGGAATATGTGAAACCGAAGGGATTGAAATGAAGTGATATGTTGAGAGATCTGCAAAAGAAAACTTACCCTAAGATCTAGATGATTGCACCCAAAGATGAAAATATTAGGGACATGAATGCAAAGGGAAAGTCCAATAAAAATTCCATTGATATGGAATTGCCCATTTCTGAGTAATTCTGAATCTAAAAAATCCCAGGGAAAATTTTACTGTACAATGTTATTCACCAATTTCTGTGTATGTCCTGAAACTATTGTCTGAAACTGTGAATGTTGTGATTCTCCAATGCCAATAATAGTAAGATCGATGGAGGGATTTTTATACATAATTTGCAATATCAGATGATGTTTGAAGAAACTGTCTCTGTGTGGACCACGTCTTCATAATACCGAGTATTGGAAGTTAGAACCTGCAGGAGCCTTAACAAATTCCAAAATATGCTTGCCTTCACATGAAGCTATTTTTTTTATTAATCAATAGATCAACAACCGTTATTTGAATTTTTTCAACGATGGATGAGTTTGTCTAGGTGTCGATGACTAGGGGCTATAGGCTACATTTGTCAACATCCTACATCTACTAACAAACATTTGTTTGACGAGCCCACATCACGTTGCAATTACCAAACATTTGTTTGATGAGCCCACACCACGTTGTAATTACCAAATCCCAGTTGTTGGCTAGTTACTTTCAGAGCGTTGTTATTAAGTAAATTCACACACCATGTTTCTATTAACACTTCCAGGTGTTGGTTGACAGTGGGACCTAGTCCTAAAAAATTCCACCTCACTAAAAAATGAACGACCCATTCTATTTCACATCATTTCATTTCATTTGAGAAAGGTGTACGGTCAGAATTGATTTGAGGTTCTCATTGTGGAGCAGCCACAAAAGCATGTTGGGCATGTCGGGAAAGCATTTGCAGTGCAAGTTTCTTCACTAATAGCGGGGTTTCGATATCGAATCTAACTACGAAATCTAAGGCAAGTTCATTCACTGTAGGTTTTACTTATCATTTTTTCTTTATTGAAATGTTTCAGTCAGATGGAGTTATGATCTTTACTAGCTCTGCAAGGTTGGAATTATGTAGTAATTACCAGATGATGTTGAGATTAGCAGGAGGAAGAGGTAGTGGATCTCCAATCACTTTCAATTACAATGGTAAGGATGAATGTATGTTTCAGGAATCAGTTCTTTGGTTTTGCAAAGAAGGGTGATATACTCAAATTACTGTTCAAATTAAAAAACAAACAAACAAATAAATAAATAATTTCAACACTTTCCTCCACATAGATATATGTTCTCGCACTTAACATGAATGAAAAATGACCAAGAATAAATTCAGTTTTATTATAATTTTTTTTTTTTTTAATTAGTAAATTAAAACTTTACCTCCTTAAAAATATATATTTATAATAAAAAATAAATTGTTCAAAAACCCTAGAAACTTCTATGTCACATGGAATCCGAGGCAATCTAGAAACTGATGCATACGTTCATCTGACGCCAACTCCAACCCGACAGGGACTGCGCTGCCATGCAACACTTGTTTGTAAAAACTATTAGTCCAACAATTATCAAAGTCAAGCACCCAAGAAATACAAAACCAAACAATTCTGGGGATTTATTTAAACGAAAGAGAAGAGTTTCACTTAACCTCATTCTAACTAGAGACATTATTTTTCTGAATGCAACACAAACCGATAACATTGTAGCTGGGAGTCTGGGTTCGATCATCAACTTTTCTGATTGCATAAAAGATTGCAAGATGAAGCAAGCATTGCATTTGCATAATGCAACAAAGGCATGAATCATTGACAAACTTATGTGATTCAAGACTTAAGAACTTCAAATCAAATCAAAGGAGTCAAAATTAATGGCACAAAAAAGTGAATATTACCTGCTTTAATTCTCTTAGCAGAGAAGTTTGAAATGAAGACAAGTCCAAGACAAAGCAAATGAGCACCATCACAACTCTGAACAAGCAATCAAAGGCCAAAAACCTCAGATCTCATTACTTTCAGGGACCTAATAGTGATATTGAGAGATGATTGAAATGGTTTCCAATCTGAATTTTGAAATAATCCAGCAAACTGATATACACATAAAGTATTTGCATTGGGTAAAATTCGAGAAAAATGATTATTTTAAAGTGATAGAGAACATCAGAGGATATCCCTGTGCAGAGAAAAATATTTTGACTACCTGGAAATGTGGGACGATACAATAGTCACCGTGCTTCCCGTATATTTATATGACGAACCATCGTCAGCCAAAATAATGGTGAGCTAAAACCAAGTTTGCTTCAAATTTCGCAAGCTAAGTCTACTTCAAATTAAGCAGCTAATGCTCATGACATTTTCACTGACTAGTATATTAGCTACAATAGGACTATACTATATATAATATATTAGATTATAAACTATAGAAAGCTAGATGTTTTTACCTCTTACCTCCAAAATAAGTGTTTTTCCTTCTAACAATGACAAATTCATTGTGGTTATGAATCTTAATTTTAAGCTCTGACTAAAATACTTTGCCACCCTAAAAAATTCATTGTGCTTATGCTTGTGATTTTAACCTCAACCTAAAATACTTGGCCACTTGTAAGTCACACTCAATTACTCCACTGTCACAATTTTTCACTAACGCTTTGTGTATTTTGCGATTTGCGTTGTGTTTGATTGCTATATGTTGGGTAGGAGTTGAGTTCCGCATAGAGAACTCATTGTTAGCTCGAGTCTCGTGCTCGCTTGTAATTACTCAATTCAACTTGTAACGAATTAACTTTTTCTAGTTTGGAGATAGCATATTGGCATGGATGGATGATAGAGATTCAATGCTCGGCAAGCTGAGCTAGATTGAAGGTAAATTTGGCTCTTTTCAGTGCTTATTTCTTGGCTCACTCCTTAAAAAACTCATGGTAACATGTTAGTAGTGTTTTGTAAGATTTGAAAATCTTGCATATAATAAGACAAACAATTTTGATGAACTGAGAAAATAGAAGTTGTGATCATTATGTACAATTTATAATAAAATGATAACAAGTCTAACTTTGATTATCTACATTTCTACAAACTTTTTCCTATGTATGTTTGACAAGCATTTTCATCTTTTCGACAAAAAGAACCTTATGCCAATGTCAAGGTTATGTCTATCTCCTTGTTGTTCATCCATAGTGTTGGCTTCCAACTTGAAAACACGGAGACCCGTAAGAATAAGAGAGAGGAAGCAGGAAATGAAGCCATGAATATGCTTTACATCTTTGACTACTTGTGTTGTTGGATCTTGCTCTTGACAATTTTTCTCTCGCTAACAAAGGTATGGATCTGGTGCATTTTCATAGGGTTGTGATTGACGATAATAAACCCTTGGGATGTCAAATTTTGAAACATGAGATAGATGGCATTTCACACTGCAGGTGGACTGACCACACAATAATATTAGACTATCAAGTATGGATAAGCCTGCATCAATAGTCACATTCTCTTAAGATCGACACTTGGCCCTGGTCAACACAGATGGCCTAACATTCGGGTCTACCCTGATACCTGGAGCATCATCCAAGTGGGTCTACCCTGATACTTGGAGCATTATCCAAGTGGAGCACGCATGTATATGCCTTGACTACAATGAGGCATTGATCTTAGTAGAAATTGTTAAATGCTAATAAATGAGAGGTTTCTTTTACCAATGCCAACATTGTTGTCACTGCAATAAGAGATCAATGTTTGTATCCAATCAAATGCGAGGAAATTTGGTTTTAAATAATTTGAAATATAATATTTTCTGAAAACTTTTCTAAAACTATAAAAACAATGAATAATTTTTTGGTGAACAATAAATTAATACATAGTCAATGAGCGAACTGATCACTGTATACCACCTTTGACAGGTATAATAAGAAAGAAAAACATTTAAAATATGTCATTTCACATCCTTATGCTTCATGCAAGAATATTTAATATCCGAACCAAGATTATTAAAAATAAAACATAAAATAAACTTATGTTTAATCATTTTTATGATTATCTTTTTGTGATTTTAATGATTTTAGAGTATTAAGAATTAATTTAATTAATTAAACTATATGTCAAAAATAATAAATAAGCCTTAAGTCATAAATTCAAATCCAATTGAATCTCTAAAGGTATAGATAACAATTGAGTTACCATCCGTTCGAGGAGAAAAAATTATTGTGCAATATTTTTCTTTGGATTTTTTTTTACATTAGAACTTAAATTTAACTATTACAATTTTATTTGTTATAAACCTTTTAATTTATTTATTAAAATTACATACTACAAATATTTAAAAGTTTCTAATAATTAAGTTTCTAATAATTATAAATTAATTTGTGTTATTTTCACCATCAAAACTCCACCAATCTCAATATGTTTTAAGCCAAATCAAATTCCTATACTTTATTTTTTTTTAAATAGCTTATTATCCTTCTAAAAAATAATGTATCATAATACTTCATTATTATTAGTCTCTGTCAAAGGAGGGAATATAGTGATCCATTTTCGATCAAATTGAATTGAATTGTCAATTTTATTGACAATTTTTTGTAAAATTTGTTAAAGTTTTAGAATTTTTTATTATTAAAATGATTTTATATATATATATATATATATATATATATACTTTTGATATTACCAAATTATGAATTTTTGATTGGCTAAGAAAGACTAATAAGCTTTGGTTAAAAGTGACTATTATCAAAAGATAATTAATACAAAATACATAACATTTTAAAAATCATAAAAATGTCATGTGTAGCTTTGCATTAATAGTTCATTGACTAAATACTGAGCTGACTATTATAAAAAGATACTTAATAAAAAATATATAAAAGTTTAAAAAATCATAAAAATGTTATGTGTAGCTTTGCATTAATAGTTCATTGACTAAGTACTATTTTTGCATTAATAGGTCACAGATTTCAAGTTTTAAAAAGAGTTTCTTATTTGTCTTGAAAATAGTTTCTCAAAATTTAAAGATTTTTTCACTTTTGTATGGATCATGAACACAAAGGTTTATGTAAAACATTTGTAATCTTTTACAAAATACTAAAAGTTGTTTTCTTTAATAATAACTTAATTATTTTTGAAATTGTAAATCACCATGTAAAATATCCAAATAAAATTATTAGTAAAATTTGTAAAGTCGCCCGGGATGGAGTGACACGTGGCACCGTGGCGGTGACACCAGGACCAGCACTAAGCTCGGGTTTAATTGCTTATGGCCGCCACCCACACATCAACATTTACGATGGTGGATGGCCATAGCAGGGGCCATACGGCGGAGGGACTCCTCCCTCACGCGACCATTTACACCACCTGCGCACTCAAATTGAAAGCGGATATGGGAGGACAGGTGACTCTGGTGTATGGTTATGTGCTTTCTCACGAGACCGGGCAGAGTGTGAGTGCTCCTGCTTTAGCTACGCTCTTCGCTTGGACGCTCACCACCTTTTCTCTGCATTCTGATAAGGATTACCAGGGTTGTTTGTTTTTGCGTGTTCCACGAAAGAGAAGGTCTGCTCGCGCTTCACACCTTCTCTCGTCCTGGACTTATAGTTTTGCACTGCAATTTCTTGGCACTTGCATTCACCCCCCGGATGCAATGGCTAGAAAGCATGGGAGGCCTCGCCGAGGTTCTGCCTGGGAAGCCCATAAGGCGCAGAGGAAATGAAAGGAGAAATTAGAACGCGCTCTGGCTTTGGCGTCCTCCATTCTTAGAAAGAAGGCTCGGGCTGAGCGGCGGGCGTTGCTCGACACTATTGCAGAGCCGGGAGTTGGTTGCAGCAGGAAAGACAAGGCATCTGAGTCGAGTGACAAGAAGGAAGCTGAGACCGAGGATGTGTTTCCCACCTGCGTCATGGAGGAGGACCCGTTTATGGGGGACCTATCGAGTGTTGAGAAGCCCCGCGCCATAGAGACGACCAGAGTTTTGGCAAGGGAAGACGACTTCCCTGGTTGCATTGTCGAAGAAATTCCCTGGCCGGGCGACTTGCAAGCAATGGGTGACAAAAATACTATGGTTGCAATAGGTGAAGCGGTGCAGAGGGAGCTCGTGGTTGGCATTGGTGAGGCAATGGAATTGAGGACTGCTCCTCCTAGTGGCTCGGGTGGCGGAATGCATGGCTCTCTCCTCAACGATGAGCACCTGGATTTGGTGTTCGAGCTCCGAGGCCACATGTCGAACCTGGAACATAGGTCCCTCCTCATGGGCCAGCGCATGGACCTGCTCCTCGACGCATTTTCCAGTGCTCCAGCTCAGCGGAAGTGCCCCCTGTGCGCGCAGGCTTTTGCCATTCTGGCGGGGACCACTTAGCCGACTGGCGAAGGTGACAGGTCACCGGGTGCCTAGGTTTTTATAATTTCCTGGTTTTTAGTTTTATTATGTAAATGTTTTATGTTCATCTGGACCATAAGCATCTGTCCTGGTTTCCTCCGGGCAGGACAGATGCTACTTTCCTTTATGTATCATCGTATAACTGCTATTTGCTCCCCACTTATGCTGGTTTCCGGATACCGGCAGCATTTTTGGTGACTTTAGCCATGCCACTGTATATTTTTTCAAAGTTTTGTGCTAATCTAATATAGCAAGTACTACTCCTTTTTTATTTAAAAAAAATAAAAAATTGTAAAGTCAAATATAGTCATATTTTTTAAATACATTATTTAAAAAAAAGACAGAATTACAATTTTGAGATTTTTAATACCTTAAAAGAATCACTCATCATAAATGTGATTATTATGATGATAGGGTGTTATTCATCCATATTCCTTTGTTGCATTATGCAAATGCAATGCTTGCTTCATCTTGCAATCTTTTATGCAATCATAAAAGTTGATGATCGGACCCAGACTCGTAGCTACAATGCTATCAGTTTGTGCTGCATTCAGAAAAATAATGTCTCCAGTTCGAATGAGGTTAATCGAAACTCTTCTCTTTCATTTAAATAAATCCCCAGAATTGTTTGGTTTTGTATTTCTTGGGTGCTTGACTTTGATATTTGTTGGGCAAATAGTTTTTTCAAACAAGTGTTGCATGGCAGCCCAGTCCCTGTCAAGTTGGAGTTGGCATCAGATGAACATATGCATCAGTTTCTAGATTGCCTCGGATTCCATGCAGCATAGAAGTTTCTAGGTTTTCTGAACAATTTGTTTTTTA
Organism: Picea engelmannii; assembly: GCA_009831015.1. NCBI lineage: Eukaryota > Viridiplantae > Streptophyta > Pinopsida > Pinales > Pinaceae > Picea > Picea engelmannii. Next base: position 132,350 of record ML781345.1, on the reverse strand, counting down.
TGATAAAATTATATTTGCAAGGAGGTAAAGTTTTAATTTACTAATTGAAAAAAATTAGAATTATGTAAAAAAAATAGAATTTTTTTTTATAATAAAACTTAATTTATTCTTGGTCAATTTTTATTCATGTTAAGTGCGAGAACATATATCGATGTGGATGAAAGTGTTGATTTTTTTATTTTTTTTAATAAATTTGAACAATAATTTGAGTTAATATTCTTGGAGTCTATATCTACTACCTCCCCATTAATTCATGATACATGTGAAAACATTTAAATGGATATTATAATAGTTTCCATCTGGATATAATTTGAAACTGCAATTTTCAATGTAACTACAATTTTAATGTAACTACAATTTTAATGTAACTGCAATTTTCAATGTAACAATACTTTGAGTGGACATGCTTGGAGATTATTTGCAACCATGCCCAATTGAGGAAAGGTTTGCAGGCAAAAGTTCCCAGAACAAATCATCTTAAGCCTGCTCATTGTTGTGTCGTAGAATTTGCACTCGATAAACCTAGATTTAGCCATTTCCCATTTACAACAACTTAAAGGGAATTAATTAATTAATATATTTCACAAGAGTTTTTTAACGTAGTGCAGTGCACAAATAAATGAGGTTTGTTTAATCTCGAGTATGATCCAAAATGGGCATAAAACTAATTTTGTTTGATTAAAAGTTAGTTTTCCTTGGACAGGTTTATGGCGCAAGACTTGAGTTATTACAGGTACCACTCTATTGGTTAACATAATGAATGTAAATACGTTTGTCCACTGCAGTAAAACAAATAAAAATAAATGAGGTTTGGTGACAAATAAATGACGATTGGTTTGCGAAGACATAATATATTACATCAGATCTGGCCTGGTATGCCAATTACAACAAAACAATTATGTATCGTTCTATATAAAATTAAAAATATATCTTGGGAGTAAAGACATCATGATGGACTGGATCGTGTGCGTAGTAAATTGATTCATTGTAGGAATAATAGGCCAACACCCACCTGCACGTACGTTAAATAAGTAAATGAATAACATTCAATGTCAGACATACAAAAAAAATAGATTTCTTGTGTTTTAAGTTGCTTCCTTCAAATTGTAACAGCCTCCAACATAAGAGATTTCCATGCTTATATGAAAAAAAATTGCGGTGACAACCAGGCCAATGAAGAGAAGCAGAAGTAGAAGTGACAAAGGTGGGTTGTAGAGAAGCAGAAGCGACAAATGTGGGTACAACCCACCCGATATAGGAGTGTTGCTCAAGGATTTTTATGCTTGCACATATGCATAATGAATATATACATTATGTATATCACCCTTCTTTTCAAAACCAAAGAACTGATTCCTGAAACATACATTCATCCTTACCATTGTAATTGAAAGTGATTAGAGATCCACTGCCTCTTCCTCCTGTTGATCTTAGCATCATCTAGTAATTACTACATAATTCCAACCCTGCAAAGCCAATAAAGCTCATAACTCCATCTGACTGAAACATTTCAAGAAAGAAAAAATGATAAGTAAAACCTACAGTGAACAAAATTGCCTTAGCTTTCGTAGTCAGATTCGATATCGAAACCCCACTATTAGTGAAGAAACTTGCACTGCAAATGCTTGCCCGACATGCCCAACATGCTTCTGTGGCTGCTCCACAATGAGAACCTTGGATCAATTCTAACCCTACACCTTTCTCAAATGAAATGAAATGATGTGAAATGGAATGGGTCGTTCATTTTTTAGTGAGGTGGAATTTTTTAGGACTGGGTCCCACTGTCAACCAACACCTGGAAGTGTTAATATAAATGCAGTGTGTGAAGTTACCTAATAACAACGCTCTGAAAACAGCTAGCCAACAACTGGGATTTGGTAATTGCAACGTGGTGCGGGCTCGTCAAACAAATGTTTGGTAATTGCAACGTGGTGCGGGCTCGTCAAACAAATGTTTGGTAATTGCAACGTGGTGTGGGCTCGTCAAACAAATGTTTGTTAGTAGATGTAGGATGTTGACAAATGCAGCCTGTAGCCCCTAGTCATTGCAACCTAGACAAACTCATCCATCGTTGAAAAAATTCAAATAGTGGTTGTTGATCTATTGATTAATAAAAAAAATAGCTTCATGTGAAGGCAAGCATATTTTTGAATTTATTAAGGCTCCTGCAGGTTTGAACTTCCAATACTCGGTATTATGAAGACGAGGTCCACACAGAGACAGTTTCTTCAAACATCATCTGATATTGCAAATTATGTATAAAAATCCCTCCATCGATCTGACTATTATTGGCATTGGAGAATCACAACATTCGCAGTTTCAGACCATAGTTTCAGACCATACACTGAAATCGGTGAATAACATCGTACAGTAAATTTTTCCATGGGATTTTTTAGATTCAGAATTACTCAGAAATGGGTGATTGCATACCAGTGGAATTTTTATTGGACTTTCCCTTTACATTCATGTCCCCAATCTTTGCATCTTTGGGCTCAATCATCTGGATCTTAGGGTAAGTTTTCTTTTTCAGATCTCTCAACATATCACTTCATTTCAATCCCTTCGGTTTCACATATTCCAAGAATGTCGTCGTTCTCTCCAAGAAACATCTATATATAATTAGGGGCTTCTAGATTTGTTTGAATAAAAATCATAAGTCCCACCATGTAGAAGATCTCTTCATCATGCATTGTTGTAGACATTCAGGAATCCCACCTACAACACCCATCATCTATAAAATGTACCAAAAAATAGAAGTAAATTCTTATTATGAATATTGTTAGGGTTGGAGAGAGAGATGTTTATTTACTTGTTTCTGTTTAGAGCATATAGCCCAAAAAATAGAATCTTATTTCGTCTAGTAGGAAATGGTTGCCCCCACCCAAATAGACATATCTATCTGGAAAGCTAATTCAGCCTGCCCGTTTGATCAATCAAGCAAGAATAAAGAGTCCCATCCGCACTTCGTCCCTCAAGATCTAAAAGCGATGCATCATCTATAGAGAAATATGTGTATTTATCACCAAGGTTACCTTCAAAGCTAATCCAAATTTAGTACAATAAAAACAATGACCATAAAATAAATTTGCATACCTGGGAGTGAATGGTCTTCTGTTTTTTTCGCTTCTTCAAGATGAATTTTTAATGTGATTATTTCTTCTTCAAGTCCTTTCTCTTCTTGACCAAAATGATACACAACATATTATAGACTGTACCCTAACCAACACATTTGGTTTCACAGAATTTGGATATGTTATGAAGAAGTTATGACTTTTTTACCCGAAACACCTATTTTTGACTAGTTTCGGGACTAGCCACAAACCTTATTTTCCATGGAGTGTAAATCCAAAAATGAAATGAACCACAAGTTGGATTTTTTTACCAAAGATACTTGGATATGTTTTCTTAATGGAATAGAAATTTCAGGGTCTGAATCATTATAGAAAAAACGTTATAGCGAAAATGGTGAGATGACTTGTAAATAACATACCCTAGAAAGCACCATCAAAAGAATTTATCCTTCCTTTCATTTCGGCCTTCTTTTCTTCAACTTCCCTCAGAATTTCGGCTTAGATATCATTGGTTAACTCATACACCTATAGATATTCAATATGTTCAAGTGTCATTAAAATGAGAGAGCCTTGACTCTTATTTATACTCTCCAATTAGCTTCCTTAAAAACATCTTCTAGGTCATTTGGCCCCACTTTTCTTATTTTAGGATTAACCTACTTCTAATTTCTCCATTAAATTTATTTTGTATTCACTTTGAATTATAATACACTCATTACTTCACTTTATTATTTACCTTTTAAAATCTCTTAAACCACTTTGACTACTTTGACCTTTTGGGGTTCTAGATGACATATGAGGCCATAACTCTCAAACCACGAGGAGTTATGTGACGTTTCACATACCACCAGAAATGGAATGACATGTACTATCCATATATAATAGTATTATCTGAAAATATATCATAACTCATACCATTATCCATCTCACAAACTTGGGTCCATTACCCAAACCTAGGGTCTCCAACTTCTCATGGCCATAACTCTCTAACCGTGAGGAGTTATGTGACATTCCACATACCACCGTAAATGGAATGACAAGCACTATCCATCTAGGATATTTTACCTGACAAATTCATTGTCCTTCATCTCATTATTCCACAATTAATCATGGTTTCTCTTACTCTGCAAGCGTCTTCCCGTGAGGGATTTCATCATAAGGGGACCACTTTGGAGTTCATCCATCTTTACTTCTTATCAACCATGACAAGACAATAATGAGTCATCTTTACATTAAAAAAAATTGGGTCCATTACTCAAACCTTTGTGCTGCGGGGCTTTCTTCAAGGGTTGACATCAATTACAACCAACCTTAATCAACAATCTCCCCCTTTGGCATTGATGGAAACACTCTGATGCAATATTGAAATCATATCACTCATGCTACCCCTGGAACCATGCCTCCGTCCTCTGCATCTAATAAATCTGCTCCCCCTGGAACCATGCCTCTGTCCTTTGCATCTAATAAATCTCTCCTCCTTTGTCATCAATGGAAAATGTATCTTTCCATCCAAGGCTGCTCCCCATGACTGAACTATCCTCTTATGGTGCTTCCTCGTGTACATTTAAGACATATAAGTTAAGCATTCAAAAAACATTCAAAAAGCATTCATTTTGGAGCAGAAATAACTCCAAGTCTTTGGTGAAGATATTCAAAGGCTTCCTGTGGAAGTGGTTTTTTAAAGATGTTTACCACTTGTTCTTTTGTACCCACGTACTCAACTCTGATGTTCTTTTCTGCAATCTGTTCCCATAGAAAGTGATACTTGATTGGAATTTGCTTCGTCTTGGAGTGCATCACCGGGTTTTTTCAGATACTGATGACACTTGTATTATCACAATATATTGGAATGGGCTCATCATACTCAACCTGCATATTTGTCAAAGTTTGTTTCATCCAAAGAACCTATGTACAACATGTTGTTGTTGCAATATACTCTGCCTCGGTTGTAGATAGATACTGATGATTATTTCTTGCTTAGCCATGATACCAAACACTCACCTAAGTAGAACGTTGCTCCACTGGTGCTTCGTTGACCATCAATACAACCTGCCCAATATGCATCTGTGTAGGAAATAAGTGATAGATCTTTTCCTTTTGGATACCATAATCCAAACTCTTATGTTCCTTTGAGATATCTGAAAATCCTCTTTACTGCTAATACATGTGATTCCTTTGGTGCTTCTTGAAATCGTGCCACCTGTCCAACTTCTTGCATTACATCTGGTTTGGATTTTGTCACATATATTAGGCTGCCAATCATTGACCTATATTGCCTCTGATCTGTAGACTTTGAATCATCATCTTTGCTCAACTTACAACTGGTTTGCATGGGAGTGATAACTGGTTTGCAATCTTCCATTCTGAACCTCTTTAGCATTTCTCTGATATACTTGGTTTGAGAAATAAAAATTCCTTGGTTGCTTTGACGTATCTGAAGTCCCAAAAAGAAGGATGGTTCTCCACGTAACGACATTTCAAATTCATTTTGCATGTCTTTTGCAAATTTATGGCTTAACCTGTCATCATCACTACCAAAAATAATATCAACATAAACTTCAATTAATAAAATATTGCCTCGACTTACCTTGATGTAGAGGTTGTTGTCTTCACTTCATTTTCTAAACCCTGCCTACTGCAGATACTTATCCAGTCTGGAGTACCATGCTCTAGAAGCATGTTTTAGACCATACAAGGCTTTCTTTAATTTAGATACATAGTTTGTGTTCTCTAACAACTGAAATTCTTCTGTTTGTTCAATGTAGACTTCTTATTCAAGTTCCCCATTCAAAAAAGCTGATTTTATGTCCATCTGATATACTTTAACATTTTTGGAGCATGCATAAGCTAAAAGTAAACGGGTTGCTTCCATTCTGGAAACTAGGGAAAATGTCTCTTCAAAGTCGTTTCATTCAATCTGTGCATATCCTTTACATACCAATCTAGCTTTGTTACTTGTAACCTGTCCATCTTCATTCAATTTATTCCTGAAAACTCATTTTGTGCCAATCACATTCTTATTCTTTGGTCTTGGAACCAATTCCCAAG
>ML781345.1:71736-123017 GCA_009831015.1 Picea engelmannii | reverse complement strand
GTAAGGCCATAACTCTCAAACCGTGAGGAGTTATGTGACGTTCCACATACCACCAGAAATGGAATGACATGTACTATCCATATAGAATAGTATTATCTAAAATTATATCATAACTCATACCGTTATCCATCAAACAAACTTGGGTCCATTACCCAAACCTGGGGTCTCCAACTTCTCATGGCCATAACTCTCTAACCGTGAGGAGTTATGTGACGTTCCACATACCACAAGAAATGGAGTGACAAGAACTATCCATCTAGGATATTTTACCTAAAAAAATCATTGTCCTTCATCTCATTATTCCAAAATTAAGCATGGGTTCTCTTACTCCACAAAGCATCTTCCCGTGAGGGCTTTCACCATAAGGGGACCACTTTAGAGTTCATCCATCTTTACTTCTTATCAACCATTACAAGACAATAATGAGTCATCTTTACATCAAACAATATTGGGTCCATTACCCAAACCTTTGTGTTGCGGGGCTTTCTTTAAGGGCTGACATCAATGACAACCAACCTTAATCAACAACAAGGACAAGAATAGATCAAATATTAACCATTGAGATTAAGAATAGATAAAATATTAATTTTTGAGATAAGAATAGATCAAATATTAAAAAGAAAGTAAATTAAATTGTGAGAATAATAAAGTATTAGGGGTTGTTGAAAATAATGAAGTATTAAAAGTTGTTACGATATAATAATAATAATAATAATAATAATAATAAAAGGTATTAAAATTAAAAAGGTAAAGAGAAAACAAAGATATAAAATTAGATCATCTTGTCACAAATGTTCCAATTATAGGAATCAAGATGTTTCCTTTGAAGATTGTATCTGAATCTAGATGCATGTCCTCAAAGTAACCATAGATGGTTTGTGGTTATGGCACAAGCACTATGGACATTTGATTTTTCAAAGGTTGATCTTACTTCACAAGACGAAAATTCTCAAGGGGTTGTCGATAATTCAACTAAGAGAAGAAATTTGTCCACGTTGTACACTTGCAAAGTAGCACCGAGATAGCTTTCCAGTCAAAAAGTCATGGAGGGTAGATTTTCCCCTTGAGCTTGTACACACTAACATATGTGGCCCTACACATACTCCATCTTTAAGCAATACTATTTATTTTTTGAACTTTATTTATGGATTATTTCACCACATATGGATTTAGTTTTTGAAATAGAAATCAAAATCCTTTAATTGTTTTCAACACTTCAAAATCATGGCTGAAAAACAAAGTGGGTTCTATCTCAAGGTCCCTAGAACAAATAGAGGGATAGAATTCACTTCAAAATAATTCTCGGATTTTTGGAGATCACATGGCATGAAGAGAAAATTTATTGTTGTCTACAGCCCCCAACAAAATGGCATAGCATAAAGAAAAAAGTGTACCATTATGGACATGGCACGAAGCATGTTGAAGGAAAAAAATCTTCCCAATAGTTTGGATAGAAGCAATGGCAACCACAATATACATTTTAAATCGTTCTCCCACCAAGATAGTAAAAAATATCACTCCAAAGTAATCATGGAGTGGTCATAAGCCTTATATGGGTCATTTTTGAGATTTTGGTTGTGTGGAATATGTACATATTCTAGATCAAAATCAACAAGAATTGGATGCAAAATCCCAACATTGTATCTTTGTGGAATACTCTAAAGAAACCAAAGGTTATAAATTCTATAATCCTTTAACCATATAGTGGATTGTCATTCGGCATGTATTGTTCAATGAACAAGGAGTATGGTAGTGGAAAGAAGGAGAAGAACAAGAAAGCCAATCATTGTGCTAATAGAATATGATATAATCTCTACCCCTCCTCTCACAAGTTCTACCGAAATCTCAACTTACATAACAACATAAGTTTTGGAGGAAGCTCTACTTCAAGTGTTGTTCCAAGTCCAAATTCAAACCCAAGTCCTCCAAGAAGGGTAAGACTCCTTAGTGATATGTATCAAATAACTTTTAATCAATCTGATAATTTTGTTTCAATTGTAAAATTTTAGATAAACCCAATGTATTTGAAGAAGCAACAAAATAAAAAGTGTGGGTTAATGTTATGCATGGTGAAATGGAAGCAATTTGAAGAAATAAAACATGGGAATTACTTCAACTTCCAAAAGATAAAACAATCAGTTAGTGTTAAATGATTTATAAAGTAAAACATTTTGAAAAGGATTATATGGATTGACAAAAGGAAATACTTATAGCCAAGGTTTTTTTACAAAAGACAAGAGTACATTATTATGAAACCTTCACTCTAGTAGAAAGATTTGACACCATTAAGAATGTATTGACAATTTTTGCAAAAAACAGATGGAATATATCACAAATGGATGTTAAATCTGCCTTTCAAAATTGGTATATAGATAAAGAATTCTACATGGAAGAATCAAGAAGATCATCAAAGGAAAATAACAACCAGTTTACAAGTTAAAGAAATCCTTGTATAGATGTAAAGCCTTCGTTCCAAACCCAAACTTGTATATAAAACACGTTGGGGATGACATACTTATTATCCTACTTTATGTTGACTATATAATTTATACAAACAATAATAAAAGTTCAATTGGGAAATTTCAGGTGGCCATGACGCAAGAATTTGAAATCGTAGATCTAGGGAAATGCATTATTTCCTTGGTGTGGAAGTGGAGTAATAGTCAAAAGGCATATTTATTTCTCAAGCCAAGTATGCAACACTTTTATTGGAGAAATTTGAGATGGAGGTATGCAAGGTAGGTGCAACCCCATCGATAGTTGGAAAGAAATTAACCAAGGAAGGTGTTAGTCCTAAAGTGAATGCTACTTTGTATAGAAGCATGATGGGGAGTCTAATGTACCTTACTACAACAAGAATAGACATTATGTATGCAGTGAGTCTTGTATCTCATTTCATGCAAGATCATCATGAATCATATTGGCGTGCAACAAAAAGAATCTTAATGTATGTTAATGGTACTTCAAGTTTTGGTATAAATTATTCTTCTCGTGACAAGTTTTATCTAGTAGGTTACACAGAGTTTGATTGGGTTGGTTCTTTGCATGATGAAAATTGACCACTAGGTATGTTTTTTCACTTGGATCTAGAGCTATACCCTTGAGCAACAAGAAGAAAACCACTATGTTTCTATCCTATGTATAAATTGAATACATTGTTGCCACAACAACAAGTTGTCAAGTCATATGGCTTAGAAGAATTTTACAAGATCGACAACAATCACATGAACATCCACATCTGATCAATTGTGGCAACAATTTCACAATTGAAATTATGAATAATCTTGTGTTTCATGCTAGAACTAACACATTTCAATATTCCAACATTATATCAAAGACATGGTATAGGGTAGGCAAGTGCAGTTACAATTTTTTCCAACATTTGAGCAAGTTGTTGATATCTTCACCAACGTCATTCTAATGGAAATATTTGTAGAGTTGTGAAGACAATCATAAGTGATTTACCTACTCATCAAGGGGGAGAAATGAAGGAGTGGAATGATGATTAAGCCCAATTCTAGTAGTGTTAAACCACCCAATATATTTTAGGATATCTATTGTGTTATTATTAGCATGATGTAACTGGTTTTTGTTTTCTTTGTCTCTCTCACATGAAGTAGGCATATTTTTTTATATATAAAGTATTGTATAAGCATTTGAAGGTTCAATGGAAAAAAACCCTTTGTTGGAGAAAGATCGTAAATTGTTAATTAGAGTGACTTTGTGGCAACCATGACTTTGTAGCAACATCGTGGTGTGTCTTTTTTTCTTAAAGGAGAAGAAAATGGCTCTATTATTTTTTAGTCTATGATACACTAAGTTTTTGTTACCTAGAAAATTATGTTTTAGTTATTCAATGTACAAGAGAAAAATATACTATGTTCTTTCTTCTGCAGCAAGGTACTCCATTTTTTTTCATAATATCTTTCATGCATTAAGTGGGTTTCAAGACCCAATGTATCATACTAGGCTTGGAAAAATGCATATGACCACTGCACAATACAAATGGTAGTGAGCCTAACTTGAGTGTATCAAATCCTTAGCAAATCTGTTTATATGGGCCAAACTTCTTACTCATGATCTCATTAAAACTATTTTAATCTAAAATAATTTTCATATTCTATAAGCATCTTATTAGTCCCTGTCATAGGCATAGAGGGACTATAGCGATTGATAATTCGTTGACTTCTTATTAGTTTGTCCCTTGACCACAAATATTTGTAGAAAATCTATTGTTGGACCTAGGGAACTAAAAAACATTGATTTTTATATAATAAAAACTACCATATATGTAATTATCTGATTGGATAACAGATTGGAGGTCTTATTTACGGCTTCACTATTCCCAATGTTTTATATGTTAGCATATCCAAAAATTTTGATCGTATACAGTCTTTTTGAATCATATATTTTTCTTATGCATTTCTTGAAGGTGGATTAATGCTATCATTAGTTCGAATGTTTGTCTTAGCATTTTCTACTAGCATTGTCTTAGATCATATACGATGCTTTTTTTATTTGTACTAATCATATTGAAATGTTTAGATATCCAAGGTTTATAGTGATTGATAATTGCAAAGTTTATAACCTTTCCACTATTATTGCTTTATTATTATTGTTACTCTGTATTTGTATTGAAATGTATTGAAACTTTTTTTGAGGTGCTTGAATAGGCCTGACAACTTAAATGTTTACATGATGTGAGGTCCTCCAACCAGTCTAAAAACTTAAATGTTTGCATACCGCGAGACCCTTAGCAAGCCTGACAACCTTAAATGTTTAGCTATTCCTCGAAATTTTCCATACAATGTTGTTGTGATTTTGGACAATATTGTTGTCCACCTCTAGTTGAATATGCATTGTATGTTTCATCCCTTTTCTAGCCTTGCAATGGAATTTCATCATAGTTGAAGCTACATATATTGTTTACTGGTTCGGTGAATGCTTCTTCTTCGCTGGTTCATCGGTTGTTACTTTTTTTTGTTGTTTGGTTCACAATTCGACCTCCGCTTCTGCCTTTCATCGTTTCAGAGTAAGTTTCCATGCCATAGTTTCATTTTCTATTCCTTCTTTGTTGTTCAGTGTTTGTAGTTTGCAAGTAAGAATGGTTGCTTATTTCTACTGGAATGCTCGTCATATGTTTCTGGTTCCTTTTGTGCTTCGGTTTAAGTTCTATAATCGTTGGAGATACATATGTTGTTTACTGGTTTGGTGGTTGTTGCTTGTTCCTTGGTTCGTTGGTTCGTCGATTGCTGGTTGTTTTTTTTTGGCTCAAGTTTATGATTTGGGTCCTTGGGGCTATAGTTGGGCCTGTTCGTGCTTTCTCACTAGTTTGGTGCTTGATTTTTTCCTTTTTTTTCTTCATCTTTGCAGGGTTGGGGTCCTGTGCCGACAATCGGACTTGTTTTTTTTTTTCTATTATTATTATTATTATTTGGGCGCTTTATGATGTTCATCCCCTGCACCCACGAGTGAACATGTGGTTTTGTTATTTTCTCTCTCTAGCGAGGTTCATATCTATTCTAATGTGAGCATTTGCTATTGATTCAGTGTTGACATGATAGAAAATAGTTGCATGAAAAATAGTTCGAGAAGTACATGTGAAATTGCAATATATCTGTTGTTTTTTTGTTAAAATAAAACATATGTAGGTTGCACTTATAAACCATGTATGGTGAAATGTGCCCCACATGAAAATACATGTTATTTATCCTCTACACAGACTGATGTGACCACGATACAATTTGTCTTAAACTTGATATATGATGTGTACAACAAAGATACTGCAAAATTATATTTCCATGTCTGGAAGCATATCAGGGTAGTTTGCCTCGGAAAACCAAAATCTTGTATCGTGGGCACAACAGTCTGTGTAGAGGATACAAAACATGTGTTTCCATGGGTGGAAGCATATCTTGATACTTTTCCACGAAAAAACAAAAATCGTTTAGCTATGGCCATGCAATTTCGTAATATTTTGTGGCTTGTAATATATTTTGGGCAGGGAAAAAAATTGCATAGTTACAACTATGGATGGAGAAGTGAAAAGGTTCATGTTTATGCCTATATTTAATTCTATTCGTTGAGTCTCATTTGTTGTATGTACATATTACTTCTTCTTCGGTGCGTACTGGCTTCCATTCATGTTCATTGTATTTTGTGTGTTCCCACATTCAAACAAACAAAATAGCTAGAGAAAACGACGGAGTCTTGGCTCCATCGGTTGAAGAGGAGATAGAAAGGTACATGCTTGTACTATTATTTCATATTGCGTTGTTTTGTATTTCATTTATAGTTTGTATATGTGTTCACCTACTTTATTGTATGTATATGTTGTGTACCTTTCTACGTAATAACTTATCTTCATTATATGTCTTCCTGCATACTAACCTCTTTCATGTCCATTGTATTTTTCTTGCATTGCTACATTTAAACAAATAGAATGGTTGGGGAGGACGATGGATTCTTTGGCGGGAATGTAGACGAGGAGTTACAGAGGTGGATACATGTACTCTTTTTTCATATTCCAGTGTGTAGTATTTCATTTACTGTCTCTATATTTGTTGTGCTTGTTTTGCTTCTTTGCACCCCCTTTTTTTTTCAAATATTTTTTTTTTTATTTACCTGTATGTATATACTACGTATCTTTCTGTGTATTCTCATGTGAATCATATTTTGTTTGTTGTTACATTGGAATAAATAGAACTATTTTTCTTTCTTTTACATGTTTGTCTTCATACTAACTTGCTTTCATGTCCATTCTATATTCGACGTTGCTACCTAAGAAGAAACAGGTTGGTTGGATAGGAAGATGAATTGTTGTGTGCAACAATAGAGGGTTCTGTGGTACAATCTTTGAAAAGGTATACCAACTGTGCTGGTAAATTAAATATACAAACCAAGTGGGGGCACATAATATTAGACTAGAAAACAATGAATTGGCAACATTGGGCCTTTCTTCCCTCCCCATTTCTAATTTTTCCATTTTCTACTATCCCTTTTGCTTTCTAATTGCTCTGCTTAGTGGTCTTTCTGAAAATGCCTTGGTGCATTGGTTGGCAGACTAATTGTTTCACATTTATGGTCACACTTCTACCTTATTCCATACTTACCCACTTTGTCGATTGCAGGTGTTGGGCTGGTGGGTTCAAGATTGCTCCCCTGGCTTCTAGGGATCCGTGATATACAAATTGGCCATCATGCCCCACCATCACGCCCTGTTTACTGTTACACATTTTTCCAATCAAAAAATCAGAGGCATGCAATTTGATGCTTGGGTCCTCATGTTTCTTGATTATATTCCTTGACACCCTATTTCGTATTCCATATTCTTCCACACTACATGTGACATTAAGAACTATTATGGACAGTAGACAATGCATATGCTTGTTTAGTCTTTCTGATGTTCATCTACACATGTTTGCATTAGAAAAAGTTGGACTAGTGACATGGCCATGAGCAGTCAGTCATCCTAGACATCAGTGGAATGACAAGGACAAAGGTAAATATGCATACATTTTGTTCCTAGTATGTTTACCAAACAAATATATCCTCGTCTATTTATTCATATATGGCATGGTGAATATGCTGACATCATATGCAATACATGGTTTGCAGTTCACAAGAAGTATCAACAAGTACAAGAGGGACGTTGAACGTAACGCAGGTTCTGCAAAATAAGAGGTGTGGTTGCAAAACTCTGGCTCCATAGTTCATCGAAGCTATGCATCTACTTGTAGATTTATGCTAGTGAAAAAAGAATACAAAAAAAAAATGCATACTACCATTCACTTTAGCTTTCCTGTTCAAAAATTGTCACCAGGTCTAGAGTTGTAACACCCAAAGTACTATCAATAGAGGGCTTGAACAACCGTCGAACTGGACAAGTGTTCATCGGGGACATAATGGTCATCTATAGCACCTACTTGGACAAGGAAAAAAAAACTAGATCCATTATGCCTGCTGACATGACAGACAAGGAGTCTGTGATGATAGTCACACTGACTATTCCTACACAACTTGTCCAAAAACATGCAGAAAATATATTGTTGGGTAATGGGATACCCATTACAAATTTTAATATATTGCCAAAAACAGTATATGATCGTGGTGATTGTGATCATATTATTTCTCTCAACGAAACAAGTATTGTGGAAAAAATTCCCGTTGTTTGTTCAAAATATCATTTTGTCTCAGACGCAACTATCAGCCAACTTGCACAGAGTAGTGATATTTACCCAATCAGATCCATTGGTGCAGCTATCACACTGGAAAGAAAACTTGGCTTGGAACACATTCTCCATATAAAGGATGAAGAGTTGGATAGCGACAAGGAAATGGTACCATTTTCCATATCCAGTTTTGTCCTTTACTTTCGCATGTGCATGTATCTTGGGTAAGTTACAAAATTATTGCACTGTTCTATGTTGCAACTGCAATTGTTCGATACCTATTCAAATTTTTTCTTGTCAATGGAACAATAATTGCATAAAGGGAAATTTCCACTTATGCTCTTCAAAAATATAACAAAGAAAAGGGATGTTAGAGAAAGGATCTTTCGCACAACCCAAGCAACATTTGTAACAGAGTTGTGAGGAGACATAGTACATGATCTAAAGAAACTATCTAGCTCTACAACTGTTTTGCATATACATCCACAAAATCATCCTTAATTTTCTTATACAAATAGCCTTCACCAAATTTTTGTGGCTTGTTTTATTTATTTATTTATTTATTCGGGTGGGGGCGGGGGTGTAGTTGTGTATTATATTGTTCAATGTATTAATTCATATCATCACGTTTCTAGGTTGAAGGTGTTTTGGTTGCAACAAATGTGTACTTGACCCCCTTTGAGCCTATATGTGCAAAATTCAACTCTCATGCCTCTGCTTCCGCTTTGATAAGTGATGATATGATTGAGTGTCTGCGATGTGGTGAAAAATGTCCATATATATATATAGACATTGCCTCAATGCTTCCATATGAACCGTGGGGAACACAACCGTGCATTGTACAATTAGGCAACCTCTATTACAAGATGTGCTTCTTAGTTTGGAAGAATTTTCGTATGAATCATACCTACATAAAAAGGCAAGCAATGTCTACATGTTGCATGACTTTCGAATACACAAAAAAAATTTGAATACACAAAAAATTACCTTAAATGCGGACAATGCAATATTGCATATCAGCTGAAGAAGAAAAAAAAAATAAAGAAAAGAAAAAAAAACATATCAATCTTTGGCAGGAAACAAAAATATCTCATGTGTCTTTGTAATATTTCTTCAACACCTAGATGAATGTTCGTCGGACTCGAGTACTTGAGATTGCATACGCATAAGATTATTCGGTCCAAAAATGGGAAGCATGGCAAAAAACCCCATATATCCCATGGCCCCAGTTATTTTCTCATGGGAACATATACCAGATGTAAGAGAAAACCAATGCCACGATGTGGTTTCATTGTATATCAAATTGTTTGATGTAAAGATCGATGTGTGCTTCTCTATGGAACCTTGTGGGATCTTTCTTGTGGCTTGTTTGGAGTTTAGTTGGTTCTTGGTTGTATGCTTCGTCTGTCAATTTGTATATCGCGGAACTCCGAGGGTTGTTTGGAGGACACAAAACAATAGAATTGCAATTTTTTAGCCAGCTAGATCGCACGTCCGCCTGTCAATTTGTATGGTGTTATGACGCAAATGTAGTATGTGGCTTGTCTTAGCACTTTTCCTTGATCAATGAACTTGGTAAAATTAATCTCTTGGAATAATTTGAAATAAACGAATATATACTATGCAAAGTCCAATTGTTCTCTCATATCAACAAGAGGCCCTTAAAATTCAAATTGGTCATTGTTATGCTTGCAGTGATAGAATTTAAAAAAGCTTTGTTTTGTTTCCTTCATTTTTTTTAAATAAGAGATTTAACATCCTTTAATAATTTTATGTAATTAAATTGTACAATATCAATATTTAATATTAATGATTTAGTATTTGAAAATAATTTTCTTAGATAATGTTAGATAGTTGATAGGGATGACCATACGTAAACGATCACAATTTTGAGCCGCCAGTCCTGGAGTACGTCTGTCAATTTGTATATCGAGAAACTCTGAGTGTTACTTGGAGGAAACAGAACAATAGAAGTGCAATGTTGAGCTAGCTATCCCGCAAGTCCGCCTGTCAATTTGTATATCGCAGAACTCTGGGTGCTATTTATAGGACACAGAACAATAGAGGCCCAATTTTGAGCCCGGCAGCTCGAGAACCACGATCCAAAAAGTGGCTAAGTATGGAATGATGGATCCATACATTCTCTATAAAATCTCATGTCCATACTTTATAAAAGTACATATTTAATATGTATTACTCGTTTGTATGAAAGTTTCTAGGTGCAGAAGTTGGTGGATACACGTGTTTAGATTTACACTTACTTTTATATCACCATCCCGACCGACCGCTTCCCCATTTCATATTGTACAAGCTTTTTGGATCGCGATTTTCCGAATATGCGGGTTTTTCTCTTAAATAAGATATTTAACATCCTTTAATAATTTTATGTAATTAAATTGTACAATATCAATATTTAATATTAATAATTTAGTATTGAAAATAATGTTTTTAGATAATGTTAGATAGTTGATAGCCCTAGAGTCCGTTTGTCAATTTGTATATTGCGGAACTTTGAGTGTTTTTTGGAGGACACAAAACAATAGAAGTGCAATTTTGAGCCAGCCAGCCCGCAAGTCCACCTCTCAATTTGTATATCGTGTAACTTTGGGTGTTATTTGTAGGACACAGAACAATAGAGAACCCGCGATCCAAAAAGCAACTAGGTATGCAATGTGGGATCCGTACATGCTCTATAAAATCTCATGTCCATACTTTGTAAAAGTACATATTTAGTATGTATTGCTCGTTTCTCAAAAAAATTCCAGGTGCGGAAGTTGGCGGATACATGTGTTCAAATTTCCACTTACTTTTATATCACCAGACCGACTAACCGCTTCTCCATTTCATATTGTACAAACGTTTTGGATCGTGAGTTTCCGAATACACAAGTTTTTCTTTTAGATAAGATATTTAACATCCTTTAATAATTTATGTATTTAAATTGTACAATATCAATATTTAATATTAATAATTTAGTATTAAAAATAATGTTTTTAAATAATGTTAGATAGTTGATACCACTGGAGTTTGTCTGTCAATTTGTATATCGCGGAACTCTGAGTTCTTTTTGGAGGACATGGAACAATAGCAGTGCAATTTTGAGCCATCCAGCCCGCAAGTCCGCTTGTCAATTTGTATATCTCGAAAATCTGGGTGCTATTTGTAGGACATAGAACAGTAGAGAACCCAAGATCCAGAAAGTGGCTAGGTATGGAATGCGGGTTCCATACATGCTCTATAAAATCTCATTTCCATACTTTATAGAAGTACATATTTAGTACGTATTGCTCTTTTCTCAAAAATTTCTAGGTGCAAAAGTTGGTGGATACACATGTTCAAATTTCCACTTACTTTTATATCACTAGCCCAACCGACCGCTTCCTCGTTTCATATTGTACAAAAATTTTGGATCGTGAGTTTCTGAATATGCGGGTTTTTTTGAAATAACATATTTAACATCCTTTAATAATTTTATGTAATTAAATAGTAAAAAACAATATTTAATATTAATAATTTAGTATTGAAAATCATATTTTTAGATAATGTTAGATAGTTGATAACCCTGGAGTCCGTCTGTCAATTTGTATATCGCGGAACTCTGAGTGTTGTTTGGAGGACACAAAATAATAGAAGTGCAATGTTGATCTAGCCATCCCGAAATTCTTCCTGTCAATTTGTATATTGCGGAAATTTGGGTGCTATTTGTACGACACAGAACAATAGAGGCCCAATTTTGAGCCCGCCAGCCCCAAAACCCGCGATCCAAAAAGTGGCTAAGTATGGAATGAGGGATCTGTATATGCTCTATAAAATATCATGTCCATGCTTTATAAAAGTACATATTTAGTATGTATTACTCATTTCTCGAAAAATTTCTAGGTGCGGAAGTTGGAGGATACACATGTTCAGATTTCCACTTACTTTTATATCACCAGCCTGAATGATCTCTTCCCCATTTCATATTGAACAAAATTTTTGTATCGCAAGTTTCAAAATACATGGGTTTTTCTTTTAAATAATATATTTAACATCCTTTAATAATTTTATGTAATTAAATTGTACAATATCAATATTTAATATTAATAATTTAGTATTGAAAATAATGTTTTTAGATAATTTTAGATAGTTGATAGCCCTGGAGTTCGTCTGTCAATTTGTATATCGTGGAACTCCAAGTGCTATTTGGAGGACACAGAACAATAAAAGTGCAATGTTGAGCCAATGAGCTCGCAAGTCCTCCTGTCAATTTGTATATCGCGGAACTCTGGGTGCTATTTGTAGGACACGAAACAATAGAGGCCCAATTTTGAGCCCGCCATCCCAGTAGGATGACCCAGTAGCAAACCTATTCATAGGAATTCCCAGTAGAAAACCTATCCCTAAGGATGACCCACTTGCTAGGGCAGAATGTCAAACACCAAAGTAAAATAGGGAAAAGAGAATTATGTCTAAGAAAATGTTACATAATCAAAAGCAATAATAGATGAAACAAATTCAAATGCCTCAAATATTGAAATGACACTCACCATAATACCTGGCTTGTACCTGATGGAGAAAGACTCAATGTGGTGGATACTGTCGTGATGAACCTAGAGGTGTGGTGACGAGGTGGGTCTATGTGTGTGCAAGTGGACATTGTTGGTCAGACTATCTCTCGGTAATCCATGTTTTCAACCTAAGGGCCTCAAGACATCATCACCTTAGTTATCCCTAGGAGTTGGGGATAACATCTAGCTCCTACTTGGGGACATGTACTCTTCATAAAGTGCATGAGAACTGCAACATCTCCTGGTGGACCTATGCCTACACTAAAACATGACACTATAAAATATAGGGTGGTTCTATCACCCTTTGTCCATATACATCAAAACCAAAAATGAAAGCTAATTCTCAAATCCAATTTGTTCCATTACTTTCAAAGACATTACATTTGTTGAGGCCCTAGAATCCAATACACAATTGTTTAGGTGGAGGCCATTCATTCCCAAGGAGAGATAGAAAGGAGGGTTTTTGTCCCTTTTCCAATCGAGATACATGGTGTTAAAAATGATTGGAGGGTCCTCCTTCTCGGTCGGTACCTGTAATAACTTCAAGACTTCCCTCCTTACAAAATGGATTTTGCACATTTCTTTCACAGGGACTGTCATATTCATCTTCCCAAACATGGTTGCAATGTCTATGTTCAACTCAATCTCATCATCGATTGGAGTTGGTTTTGGAATAAACTCATGTACTGGAGGTGGAAGTGGTGGGACCACCTTCTCTGTAGATGGAGGAGGGGGGGTAGTTCGTGATGGAGGGGATAAATGGAGGGGATAAAATATTCCCTCTTCCTTAGTTCCTTCTTCTGATAGTTTGTCAACTGATTTAAAACCCAGAGTCTTCCCTATCTTTCCCCTATCTTCTGGCTTTGTCAATTTGTTCCTATGTGACCTCTTTCTCTTTGAATTTATAGATCATATCCATGGATTTCATGCTATTGGGAGAATCTTTGTATTGTCAGGAGCACTCATTCTCTCAATGAGGTTCTTGGCATGAACAACACCATGGTTTATGCTCTATGTTAATCATTCCAACTGGGTTCAAAGTGTCATGGGCCTTTGCCTCTTGTTGAGGCATTGGTTTCCAACCTGTGGAATCTCTCTTTTGTCTAGAAAAATGAGGTTTCGGGGAATATTGATTTCTTTCCACACTGGTTAATGTGCTCATGATCTGATTCTGAACCTAGATGAATTGAGTACTCATATGATCTATCTTCTGAGTCAAAAGGGAAATTGGATCAGGAGCACTTCTACTGGAAACCATAGTCTTTTCTTCTGCCTTGACACGAGGATACTAAAAAGGATCAACCTTCGAGTCAAGGAGATTTTCTTCAATCTTTTCACTATACACTTTGTCTTGTACCAAGGTGGTGGGATTATTGTCCTTTAGAATGAAACAAAACTGTCTATCGAATGCATTCATATATATGAGACAAATTACTGTAGTTGTGGGGTGAAAATATGTTGGAATTTGACTGTACAATCTATCAAACATGTTTGTCAAATTCACTCACTCTCTCATTCTCCTTCTTTTTTATCTGATTGAAATGAGCTACAGGCATCCCATAGTCTTTCTTAGTTGTCCATATGTTCTTGAATAGTTTTGAAAATTCCTCATAATATTCTATGTGATTGTCAGGTAAGCCTTTGAACCATCTCTAAGCATCTTCAGTAAATGACGAGGCTATTAGCCTCATTGCTACATATTCATGTTCCACTTTTTCATTTTCCATGTCTCTAACTATGGCGTAGAGATGATCGTCCGTAGTGATCACATTATTTCCTAGAAACTTAGGTAACCATTTATGAGACTCTTTTGGCATGTTATTGGGATATCCGAGGATGGTGTCCATGTTCATAGGATTGTAGAAATTTTTTACCCAAGGATGATTCATTGGAGCAAGGGGAAGGGTACCTTGGAAAAGGGTTTTCACAACGAGAGACTTAAGAGGAGGCCTTCTTCGATATACCTTAGAAGTTTTGAATCTCTCTGGGGGGGAAGTCTTAATGGAAGACAGATTCTGGGAATGTGGAGTCGCCAAATGAGCTTCAAGAAAATCTCATAAAAGGTGGAAGGGGAATTTCCTTCAAGCAGAGTCTCCATGAAAACTATGGGTAAAGGCTTTGGTATGATATCTTTCCAAAGTGTCGTTAGGGTTCGGAAAAGGATTCAAAATCCTCCCCGATTACGACACCAAAATGTTATCGCACAAGTTTTAGGTTGGGAAAATCCTGACCCAAACCAAAAGATGGATATAAGTAAGATAAAACCTACCCATTGTCACCTTAGATAGATATTCCAGTCACTTTAGTGATGATGAAAATCACAACAAGGGGGGAATCCCGAGTGACCCTAGGGGGAAATGAGACGAAAAGTGGGATGATGAAATGAAAGCCCCTATAAGTCAAGTTAATAGATGGAATAAATCTTGACGATGAGTCTCGGGAGAGGTTTAAGGTTTCCAATTTCTTGGGTATGGTCTGAGAGTGTTTGTACCTGCTCGAGACATAAGGAAAAGCAATTGTACGAAGTATATGTTAGGTGGAAAAGGAAGTTAATATTTTTCTCCCTAATTTCATAAATCGATAAAAATATATATTATCAATTAAATCACGTAACTAACATAGAATTAACCACCTAAAGCATCAAATTTTAGTTGAGTTGTGAAGCATAAAACATGTAGATAACTACTCAACACTTTAGCACAACTTTAGTGGTATTTAGATGGTTGTAATGGTAATTTTCAGAGTATATATGTGAAATACAAGTGCTTGTAGCAGTGATTAGCTACAACAGAAACTTTTAAACACGAAAAAGAGCAAGTAATCCAACGAAAAGTTCACCAATTAGCATTAGAATAATAACAATGGCTTACTAGCAAATTTCCATGGTCAAATTGCAAGTTGAAATCAAGAAAATTAGATGGTTTTTTGCATCCCTAATTGATGTATCTTTTAAGTTGTTATATCTCCAAGAATATCAAGATAACTAAGACTCCCTAGAGGGGTTAGCAACCTCAAGGCATCCACACAAGATTCCAACTTGAACAAGATTGATATCTCACCAAAACACGTTTACCAAGGAAAACAATTTATCTCTCCAATGCAAAAAATCAGATTATTGCATTTTAAAATATTGGTGAATGGATTATTTAATTAACAAGTTAGACCAAAACAATCCCTAGGGGTGTAAATCCTCTTACTCCCTAGGGCATGCCAATCAAACTACGGCGAAACTAGGAGGATGCCCACACTCATACTTATTCTAGAAACCCTTTGCAAAAAAATGACTTATAAACTTAGAAAATGAGATGAATCTTAATGGATGGTGTATGAAACATACTCCTCCTAGGGTTTCAACCAACAATAACCAATGACAAGAAAGAAATAACTAACAAATGCAGATTTTCATTACCAATACCAAGAGCAAGAGAGATCAAACCCTAGTTCACCAAGCAATTACCATCCAAGAGCAAGTAAAGAAGCCTCCAAGAGGTGAGCACCACTTAGCCTCATCCATGCATCAATATATACACTAAAAATCATTTTCAAGAGAGACAAATACCAAAAATTCTCAAGTATAGCGAAAATTTCAGTGATTGGTCTTCTCACAATGGGAGAGCTATGATGAAAAATGAAATATAGTTGATCTCTATTTATACAAATCCTCTAAACATAGTTTGTCCACAAAACTCCACGTAAAAAAAATACAAGGGGTCAACAACCCTTATCTTTCCCCTTTACAAAATCAATATTATTTAATTCATACTTTGCACATAAAAGAAACCCTAAAAACATGATGTCACCCTCTTTTTGGGCAACATTTGGCATATTTGGTGTATTCGTTGAGTAGGAGAAGGAAAGGCTAGGCCTCCAAAGGTCAGTAGTCCTCAACCAAGACATTTATTCCTCGATCCATGGGCCTCTTCCTTCAAAACATGCCAAGTGTCCATCACCACCACCAAAACCTAGCCCTAGATGACGTCAAGCCCCAAAAAGGTGACATTTTTCCCCATTCAAGCAAGTCGTTTGGCATGTAGCGGATGGGAAATATCCTATAAGGTGTCCTATAGGCCTCCAAAGGAATTTCATCATCATCCAGACTGTGGACCCTTGGCATCCAACCTGTGGGATTAAATCCCCATGGAAGCCCAAGCTAGTCTTGTTCTCCCAAAATTGTCCACCAGCTAGGTCGTACGAAGACAAATGGATACACCCTCCAAGGATCTCTAGTCAAATGCATCATGATGAGTAAATAAAATCAATAAAATAGACATATAAGCATGCACATCCAAACCACCTCATCAAAATAAACCAATACTCAAAGACCCTATGTAATTTGCCAAGTTTAGGTATGGGAGTGTTGACAAAACAACCTATTGGGTTAATCGTACCTCTAGTTTATGGGTGATTCCCGAGGGGACCTCCTTCTGAGTCATGTGGATGAGGTGTCATGGATGGGAAAAAAAACCTTTTGGCATGGGTTTCATCACATATAAGGGGTTGTAATGTCTCATCTATGGGTGCCTTTGTAGAGACTGTGTTGCACCTTCATTTTCAATGCAACCTTTTTCCAAGCCCATTTATTTCCTTTTATTATTTCAAGATGTTTCCACGTTGAAGTCAAGGTGGGGATTATACATAAGAATGAAAAAGTATGCCCACCTTGACTATACCCTGGTCACATTATGCTCCCCCAAGTTGAAAACATGTGGGGGGCTTCTACCTAAGCATTAAAAACAATGTTCACACATGCTCCACCTTGGTTGGCATTTTGTATTACTTAATTTTTACGGGTCCCATCAATTTCTTATGAGAGAAAATTCATTTCCTTGGGATCCCTGGGCGAGAATATAAAATGTTAGTGATTGGATTTTATCTTTTTCCATCTACAAGCCTCTGGGCCTTCAACCCCTTCTTCCCATGAAATGAGGGACAATCCCTTTTTGGGTCAGTACACCTGAAAATCCCAAAAGACAAGGAGATGAGGGGATCAAGTGTGGAATGTGACAAGTATGGTATGGAATGGAATGATGACTCATTCAGAGGACCTCCTAGTAACAAACCTATCCATAAGGTTGACCCCCTTGCTAGGGCACAATGTTAACCACCAAAGTAAAACAAGGCAAAGAGAATAATGTCCAAGCAAATTTTATGCAATAAAAAGTAGTAATAGATGAAACAAACTCAGATTCCTCAAAATTGAAATGACACTCACCATAATACATGTCTTGTACCTCATGGAGAAATAACCAATGTATTATGGAAGCCAATTGATGTGGTGGATACCGTTGTGATGAACTTGGAGGTGTGGTGACGAGGTGGTTCTCTTTGTGTACAAGTGGACACTGCTTGTTAGGTTATCTCTTGGTACTCCATGTCTGAAATATGAGGGACTCGAGACATCATATCCTTAGTTATCCCTAGGAGTTGGGGATAACACTCCACATCCCTCCCAATACCTACAATATATGGATTATATTTTTCACAATTTTAAAACCCCCTTTATGAATGAACATGATATGATATTGGTCAACAAGGTGAAGCCCTACTAATGTTGGGATGTTAATGCCCCTGTTTATTTATTTTTGAGTTATTTTTATGATTTGCGAGCTTATAAGATTTTTTTCTTGTCTAAGTATTAGGGATAGAAATTAAAATAGGCTACTGAAAATTCCATGAAAAAAATGGATATCTACGATATCTAGTAAAAATAGGGTTTTTTTTAATTAAATAGATGTATTGGGAGGGGGGTTCAAAAAAAGGATTTTGGGAGGTACTTTTCAATATCTAGTGAAATTGTGGTTATTCTTTAATATCCCACAAATGAACATGTTATTTCATTGGTTCATTGAGTGAAGCCCCCATGATATCCTCCAAGTCATAGGTTATTTATCACAATTGGGACTATATGCAAGTGCACCTAGATGAATTTAGAAAAATAGATATACCCCAAGTCACATGTTATTTACTGTAGTTAGTGACCTTTTTATATTGAGGATATGGATGGATTTTATGAATATGATTCATTGATTTTTTGAATTGGGGATTGATGAGTGAATGGTGTCCAAAGAGAATATTGAAACTCTCAAGATCCTTTCGATGGAATGGGAAGCAATGCCATATTCTACACATAAGAGTATTTCATTAGCATTAAGTGACATCTAGTGTTGGATCCTTCCTCATCTTAGAAATCTATAAATCTAGGGATTGAAAAGTCTAGTTCATCTCTTGGATTATAAGGGGTGGGGTTAAGGAATGAGGAAATTTTGTTTTCCATATTAGGATAAATATAAGGACTCTCAATTGGTGGAGCCTAGATCCTAGATATTTCATTCAAGTTGGTCTACTAAGGACCTATAACAAGTCACCGAGAACATTTGAAATCAAACTATAGGGAAACATAAATGTTGGAAGGTCCCACCCTCTCTAATGTCAGAGGACGTTAGAAATTGTGCCATGGTACTATCTCCAGTTTTTGTATATCCGTACATCAGCATTTGGGTGGGGTGGATCAAACTGGAACTCACTAAATATAAGGTGACATTAATTCCACACCATCCACTTTCAATACGCCCTCCTCTATGGATCAAGTAAAGGATTTTGGCATTTCCTTATATGTAGATGAATCACCTCCTTTGATCTATATTATATTTGGTTCTTGAATTTCTCAACCTTCTAGAAATCCTCCATCTTTAGACCTGGTAATTGAATATTTTCCTAGAGTGATATTCCATGTGGTGAGTGAGTGAGGTGATGTAGAGAAGTATTTTGGGGAAAATAATGAGCAAAGGAGGAAGGGTATTTCCAGTCATAAGAGACCCAAGAAATGTGTCAAACTAAATGTCAAGAATGTAAAAATGGTACTTCGCAAAGACATTTTAATGTCCCGAATCTTGTATTTTCAAAATTAGGAATTTGTTTGTAAGTTTTATGCTTTTGCAACAATTGAATGGGATCTCTTATCATGGATGCGTGAGAAGTGGATATCCATTTTAGGATACACCCTAAAGTTTTATATTCTTCTTAGAGGTTGGATTGCATTCCTATTTAAAAAATTGAAGATGTATTTTTTATTGGATAAGGGAAATGGCTTCAGATAAATCTCATCCTATCTTTGAAGCCATGGTCCTGAAGGTTTTATCCCAAAAGGGAAATATCTACAATACAACCACTATAGGTTAAAATATCCTAGCTCTGTTGTTGGAGTTGTTGAACACTGAAACCCTCAAGGCAATCAATAGATTCATATGTTATAATGAGATATCATATCAAAGGAATTTGAAATTGGTGGCTCTTATTTGTGTTGAGATTGACTTTCTAGAAGGGATTTTGGACAACATCTCAATAGAAGTGGGAAAATAAAATTAAGTTATATTATCAACTATGTTAATATTCCCTTTATATTTTCATTTTTCCATACTTATGGTTATTTGAAGTTTTATTTTCCACTGGAAAGGAAATCTAAGAAGGGGTTTCATACCCACATTAGGTAAGATGTCTCTTTTCTTCCCAAAAACTTTGATTTGTCTATGACCTAGAGAAAATTGACAAACCCCAATGTGGTTTAAAAGCCAAAACAAAGTTCCCTTATGTCTAATAAATGAAAACCTAGCTAGATCCATCAATGTTTCTTAAATAAAATCTCTCAAAATAAATTCCTTATCAGATAATCAAATGGAGCCACTCACCATTTCTATTAGTATGATAAGGGCTCTAAAGAATTGATTCTAGGTGCATAAGAGGTAGAGCTAGGTTAGCCTATTGATCCTTTGGATAAGTATGTTCTATCCTCTCCAAATAACCCTATTTCTAATTTTTAGATTGATAATGTTTTATCTTCATTGTGAAATGGGTTTGTTCTAGAGATTTTGAAGATCCCTACTACTCACAAGTCAAACCCTTCTCCAAAACCTTTCATAATCCTTTAATCCCCTCCATTATGTCCCCTCCCCCTTTACCCTCTAACTGAAACAAAGGACTCTTGGAAGCTCCTTCAAATTCTCTCCTTGAAGGCTCAAGGATGCCTAGAGGCAACAATCCTCCCAAAAAATTATATCAGTTAAGATCCTGCAAATTGTTCAAGGTAGAAGGGGTCATAGAAAGAGTTATGGGATTCAATTCTATTGAATCACTAAGTACTGCTACCCCGAGAAGGAAATAATTTTTATCTATAGCTCCATAAAAAGAGAAAAGAGATGTCCTCAAAGGTAACAAGAATATTATTTCAAAATCCCTTTGAGTGGGGTCATCTCCTCATAGGGTTAAACCATGATAATAATTTCTTGCAACATAATATGGTTCGGGGCACCTCACAAGAAAAAATTCCCTTGACAGGTTGGTGAAGGTCCACAAATTAAAAATTATTTTGATCCGAGAAACTATGGTGTAGGGGGGAAAGATAAAAAGGCATTGTCAACCATTCTAAAGGGATACATTTTTTGTCCTCTAATGTTATAGGTATATTAGGAGGGCTCATAACAACTTGGTGTTGGTTGTGGAGCCTGATTATCTTCCTAATTCAAAGGTCTTTTTTTTCAGCCATGTTTATACCCCATGAAGACTTTACACCCCAGAAGAATGTACACTCCTCCATGCGGGGGAGTGTAGGGGGCTTACCTCCCTATGGGGTCTGGGGTCAAGCGAGGGTTCAAGCCCAAAGGAAAAATTGCCTTGTAAATGTATATTGTAATTTCATAGTAAATTTGGACCATCCAGTATAAGGTCATAGATCTGATGGTATAAGTTATGTTAAAGATTTTTTCCCTAGAAGGAAACTCTCTTTTATGAGGGAAATGTATTACGACTATGTGTTATGGTGAATATTGTATTATGAGAGAGGATACTATGAGAGAAAGAAAATGATGTTACAACAGGTGTGTTGTAGGTTGTATCCCTTCATTTGTCGGATAATAATAAAGGAAGGACCTGACAATTTCTCTGGTGGACATAGACCACACCAGGTGAACCATGTAAATATGTGTCTCTATTGTATTGTGTATCTTTTGTGCTTTATTTCCGCATTTGTTTTATTTTATTACTTCGCGATCCTGTTTTTTTCTAACAACTGGTATCAGAGCGAAAGGTAACTCGCAAGAAAAGAGGGTTCCTAGTTCGAGTGGGAGCAATGGTGGAAGTTGGAAAGTTTAGGGTCAAGAAATTTACGGCCAAAACTACCAGCTATGGAAGATGCATATGGAAGATAATTTATATAAGAAGGATCTATTCCTACCATTGGGTGGAATAACAAATAAGTCGACAACCATGAAGGACGAAGAATGGGAGATTCTTGACAGAAAGGCTCTAGGAACGATATGACTAAGCCTGGAAACGTCGATGGCTTTCAATATTTTGAAAGAAAAGACAACAAAGGAGTTGATGGATGCATTGGCTAAACTCTATGAAAACCCTCGATGCCCAATAAGGTATTTCTAATGAATAGATTATTTAATATGAAGATGTTAGAAGGCAGGTATGTTGCAGATCATTTAAATGAATTTAATACAGTTATTAATTAGCTAAGTTTTGTAAAAGTGGACTTTTGATGATGAGGTAAGGGCTCTTCTAATATTATGCTCATTGCCAGAAAGCTGGAATGGCTTGGTCATGGATGTAAGTAACTATGTCTTTGGTTCAAACACTTTAAAATTTTATGATGCTATTGGTGTTATCCTTGGTGAGGAAATGCGACGAGAAAGCATAGGTGAGACATCAAGTAATGCTTTGAACATGGAGAACAGTGGAAGACAAAAGGATAGAGGAAAGGGCTTGGGAAACCGTGGGAATTCTAGGAAGGGAAGATCCAAAGATAGACTTGAAAAGATAGAGTGTTGGAATTGTGGGAAGAAAGGTTATCTGAAGAAAGACTGCAGAGCTCCAAAGAAACAAAGAGATGGACAAAAAGAGAAAAATCGGGAATCAAATGTAATAGGTGATGTGTTACAAAATGATTTGATTATTTCTATAGATAATATTTTTGAGTATTGGGTAGTAGATTCATGGGCTTTATTTCATGCCACACCCCATAGGAAACATTTTCTAGATTATGTTCAAGGTGATTTTTGGCAGGTTCATTTGGGTGATGATGCACCATGCAAAATTATTGGAATGGGAAAGGTAAAAATAAAGAAAAGGAATGGAAACCAATGGTTGTTGAAAGAGGTAAGACATGTTCCAGATCTAAGGAAAAATCTAATTTCAACAGGGTAGTTGGAAAGTGAAGGTTGTATATCCATATTTATAGATAAGGTGTGGAAGGTCACCAAAGGATCATTGGTGATAGAAAAAGGAGAGAAGGTAGGTACATTGTATTTATGTACTGGTAATACTGACTCTTCTATCTCTTTAGCTTCTATAGGAGTGGATACAACACTGTGGAATCATAGGCTTGGACACATGAGTGAGAAGGGGATGTAGATACTTCACAAAAGAATTTTTTTTCCATATCTTAAACAAATTGATTTGGATTTCTGTGAGCATTGTGTTTATGGAAAACATAAGAGAGTTAGATTTCTCAGAGTCGGAAAATAAAAGAAGCATGAAATGTTAGAGCTTGTGTATACAGATGTATGGGGACCAACTCAGGTATCATCTCTTGTTTTCTATCGTTATTATGTTACTTTGATTGATGATGCAACTATAAAAACTTGGGTTTATTGCATTCGACAAAAATCTGATGTTTTTGATACTTTTAAGAAATGGAAAGCTTTGGTTGAGAATGAGACAGGAAAAAGGTTGAAGTGTCTCAAATCAGACAATGGAGGTGAATATTGCAGAAAGGAGTTTCATGATTATTGTTCATACCATGGGTTTCGTAGGGAGAAGACAGTTCCAAGAACACCACAAGAAAATGGTGTTCCAAAAAGGATGAACAGGACAATCATGGAGCATGCAAGGAGTATGAGATTGCATGTTGTTTTTCCCTTACAATTTTGGGCAGATGTTGTAGATATTGTTGTTTACTTAATAAATAGAGGACCTTCAAGCTCTTTGGATGGTGGAATTCCAGAGGAGGCATGGACAGGTAAAAAGGTAAACTATTCTTTTTTGAAGACTTTCAGTTGTGAAGCATTTGTCCATATTGATAAAGAAAATAGAACAAAGCTTGAGGCAAAATCCAAGAAGTGTACCTTTATTGGATACAGTGTTAATGATTTTGCTTATTGATTATGGGATTATGAAAATCACAAAATCATTAGGAGTAGAGATTTCATATTCAATGAGAAGGTCATGTACAAAGATCAGTTGCAGGGAAAGATACAAGAAAAAGAAAAACCAGAATACACAGTGCTTGCTGACATTACTGAAAAATAAACTCCAAAGGTACCAGAAAATCAAAAGGCACATCGACATGAGAAGAATGTACCTCAAACTCCTGCGAGTGTTGTTAGAAGATCTATCAGGTTAAGTAGACCCCATGAACGATACTCTCCTTCATTTTATTATTTATTGTTGACATATTATGGTGAAAAAAGAGCATTACAGAATACATAGGTTTACAAGTTGTAGGAAGAACATGGAGGTAAAAAATAGTACAAGGCTAGATTGTTGTAAAGGGGTTTGCATAAAAGAATGGTATAGATTTTGATGAAATATTTTCTCCTATTTTTAAAATGACTTCAATTAGGACTATTTTAAGTCTTGTGGTAGTAAAATATTTTCATCCTGAACAGTTAGATGTTAAAACAACTTTTCTCCATGGGGATTTGGAAGAAGAGATTTATATGCAACAACACAGGGGTATGAGGTCAAAGGGAAGGATATTTTAGTATACAGGTTGACGAGGAGCTTGTATGGCCTAAAGGAAGCTCCAAGGAAGTGGTATTTGAAGTATGAGAGGTTTATGATAGAACAAGGTTATAGTAGATGTCATTCTGATCACATTGTTTATTTTAAAAGGCTCGAAAATGGAAGCTATATTATCTTTCTATTGTGTGTAGATGAGACGCGTGTTGCAGGGTCTAATATGCAGGATATAAATGTACTCAAGAAGAAATTAGATAATTCATTTGTGATGAAGGACTTGGGTGTTGCAAAGAAAATCCTTGGTATGAGAATAACAAGAGATAGGAAAAATCGCAAATTGACATTGTCTTAGGGTGAGTACATAGAGAAGGTGTTGGAGAGGTTTAGAATGAAAAATGCAAAACCAGTTAGTACACCTTTGGCCAACCATTCCAAATTAACTAAGGAAATGTGTCCTAAGACACAGGAGGAGATATAATACATGTACATGGCCCCTTATTCAATAGCAGTTGGGAGCTTGATGTATGTGACGGTTTGCACAAGACCAGATATTGCACATGCAGTGGGAGTTGTGAGCAGGTATATGAACAATCCAGGTAAAGAACATTGGGAGGTAGTAAAATGGATTCTCAGGTATTTGAGAGGTACTGCTACTCATGCGTTATGTTTTGGAGGTTCAAACATTTTTCTACAGGGATGTGTTGATTCAGATATGGCAGGTGATAAAGATAGAAGGAGGAGCACCATAGGGTATGTTTTTACTATAGGTCAAACAACAGTAAGATGGATTTTGAAACTGCAAAAGGTTGTTGCACTTTCAACAAGAGAAGCAGAGTATGTTGCTGCTACAAAGGCTAGTAAATAAATGATTTGGTTATAGAGGTTTATGGAGAAATTAGGAAAGAAGCAAGAGAATAGAAGGTTGTAATGTAACAGTGAGAATTCCATTCATCTTGCAAATAACGCAGCCTTCCATTCGAATATTAAGCATATACAAATCAGGTACCATTTCATATGATCTGTCTTGAAAGATGGACATCTGAAGTTGGAAAAGATACAAACTAGCCACAATCCTGCTCACATGTTAACAAAGGGAGTAACTAGGGAGAAATCGAGTTCCTGTTCAGTTTTAGTTGGTCTTCAAGCATGAAGATGAAGATGATAAATTTTCCAAGTCCAAGAAGGATCATAGTCCAGCATATACAACAATGGTGGAGTTGTTGAGATCAGTCTCCAAGTGGGAGATTGTTGGTTATGGAGCGTGAGAAGAATGTACACTCCTCCACGTGGGGGAGTGCACGGGAAAAATTGCCTTGTAAATGCATATTGTAATTTCATAGTAAATCTGGACCGTTCATTATAAGGTCGCAGATTTGACGGTAGAAGTTATGTTAGGGTTTTTTTCCCTGGAAGGAAACCCTCTTTTATTAGGGAAATGTATTGTGGCTACGTGTTATGGTGAATATTGTATTCTGAGAGAGGAGACTGTGAGAGGAAGAAGAGGAAGTTACAACAGGTGTGTTGTAGTTTGTATCCCTTCATTTGTTGGATAATAATACAGGAAGGACTTGGCAATTTCTTTGGTAGACGTAGCCCACACTGGGTGAACCACGTATATCTATGTCTTTATTGTATTGTGTATCTTCTTTGTTTTATTTTCGCATTTGTTTTATTTTATTGCTCCGCGATCCTATTTTTTCTAACACTTGGAACCAATTTTTTTAGTTGTAGAGCTTAGATATTAGGGTCAGGCATAAAGACATATTTATAGTAATTAGAACTATGGAAAATAAATTTAGTGATTGATGTGTATAGACCATATACAAATAAGTAGTAATTATGGGAAAATTTATTTCAACCACATTTTCTTGGGTGCACCCACAATCTTCTTGCGGGTGATTTTAATTTTTTTATTAGGAACAAAGAGATCTAGGGGAAGGTTAGTAGGATGGATACCCTAACAACTTTCCTTTTGAGGAAATTAAATGAAACACATCTATGTGACCCTAAACTAGTTGAAATGGTCCCAACATCGAGGAACATGAGTCCAAGGGTTGTAGGTGTAGAAAAAATAATGGATAGATTCATTGTTTAAAAGGATATTTGTTAAATGGAGGACATGCTTAGAATGTGGGTTAGATATGGAAGCCCATAAAATCATTCCCTAATCTTCTTTCAATGAGCTAAATATGATAGAAAATATCTATGTCCCTTCAAGTTCAACCCCCATTGGTTACAAGATGAGGGATTTTCTAACATAGTGAAGGAACAATGGAGACATATCAACCCTATTCTAGAGGACTCTACTATGCTACAATTCAGCTCCAATCTTCAAAGGGTGAAGTGATCTACCTTATCGTGTGCCAAAAAAAAATATAAGGATTCCCAAAATGGCTTACTTGAGGTGGAAAGGAATTAATAGATTCATTTCAAAGAGATAGCGTCCTTGGCCTAGATAGATGGACCATAGAGTTCTATAAGAGATTTTATGAAATGCTAGAAAATGGCACTCTGGTTGTCATGGAAGAATCTAGGAATTTAGGGAAAGTTCTAGGAACTTTGAATTTGAATTTCTTAGCTCTAATCCAAAATAAATATGGCCTTACCTCCTTTCAATATTTCAAGCCAATATCCCTTTGTAATTCTATATACAAAATTGTTGCAGAAATAATCTCTAGAAGTCTTAAATCATCTCTCTCTCCAATGATTTCTCAAGAGCAGCTCAATTTTTTAGCTAATAATCGGGTCCATGATGCTATGGGGTTAGCTTCATAAGGGATTCATTCCATTAATACTAAGAGAAGGTTATCAATGGTTATAAAACTTGACCTGTCTAAGGCTTCTGATAAGGAAAACTAGATGTGGGTGTGACTCATTTTTCTTTACACAATTTTAATTTTTGTTTTGCAAACTATATTGATGAGTCTTTAAACTTATCTTATTTCTCTATTATCATGAATGGGTCAACTTGAAAAATATTTATATATCCTCTGGCCCTAAGGAAGGAAGAAAAATATATTACAAGAGCTCTAAATTGATTTGGGCATGCAACAAGCACAAAAGTTAATTTTTAGAAGTCTACCATCTCCTTCAATGAGTTGGACGAGAGGATGGAAAGATACATACAACAAAATGGCTTTGGCTATATGAAAGATTAGAAAACATAATCACAAACTGATATTCTTGGTGATTATCTTTTGAGAACAGAGTAACCATACTTAAATAAATGTTTGAGGCAATTCTTGTATATTATCATTCTTTGACCTATGTTCCTATTGGCATTCTAAAAAAAATTAGAAAAACATATTTTTAATTTCTTTAGAAATGGAGAAAGAAAAAAAAAAAAAAAAGACTCTCATTGTTAAAATGGAAAAGATTAAATAAGCCTAAAGCCATGGGTGGGGATGAAAAATATTCATCCTTTTAGTAAATCCATAGTTATAAAAGAGTCTTTGGAGACTTATTTCTCAAATACTTATATGGGAGGTTATTAAAGAATAGTATATTTATCCCTATCCATTGAACACTGGATTTGATCCAAGATAAAATCCCTTGTAATGGTTTTATAATATGGAAGGCCCCAATCCTAGCCTTCCCTTTGATTGGACAATGGGTAGACGGGAGAGTAGGAAATGGTTAAAGTGTAAGGATAGGGGAGGACAATAGGAAATGGTTAAAGTGTAACGATAGGGGGCCCTTAGATTCATAATAATGGGTAACATAAATTGTTTGATGATTTTGTTGCAATTCTTTAAAAAAAAAAGACGAAGGGTGGAAAAAGACACAATATGTAGATATCTCAATTGAACTTGGTAGATTGTAGAATGAAGGGTGGAAAAAGGCACAATATGTAGATATCGAAGGTCACTTGGTAGAACAATTGAATTCATTAGACAATATATTATTATTATTTTCAATCGAGATAAGGGATCAAGAGGATGAGCTAGTGTGATCTCGAAATCCTTAGGCTATAAGATGACGTGTCTAGAGAGTATAGTGGAGTGGGGAAACTACTAGAAACAAAAGGCTTCCCTAAAGGATAAGATTTTATTATGGTTGGAATTAAGTAATAAATATCCTCCATGGGATGATTTTTAGATTTAATAAAAAGGTCACGATTTGGGCTAAGATACTACATATTATGAAAAGAAAATGAGGTGACTCTATAACACATTCTCATAGATTATTTTTTTACACAAGAAGTTTGGAAAGAGGATTTATCTTGAATAAGAATATTGGATGTTCTCCGAGGGAAAGCTACAAGAAGTGGTTGGAGGAGCCAAGGCTATCCCACTATAGATAACTTCCCACCATTGTCTCTTAGGTCTTATGTATTTCAAATTATCATATTCTATTTGAGAATATGTCATGTTTACCTTTGAAATTGTTTTTATAATTTAATTTTACTTTGAGGGGATTTAACATTTTCTAAAATAGAAATAGAAAGATCCAAGGCATATTGGAAGGTTATAAATAAATAGATAAATTTAAAGATTATTTTTTTTGAATGGGAAAATTAAAGGAACCCTAATCATTTTGAGGTTAGAAATATCATGTTTCTTTTTTCTATTCACAATTTTTCTTTTAAGTAACAATTGGGTTTGGGAAGAAATAATTTGACTAAATTGGATGTGTTGAACTATTGCTTGAAGTGTCTCTAGAGAAGAATGTGGGGAAGCTTCAAGTCTTTGGGGATTCAATGTTGGCTATATACTAGATCAAGAGCTTTAATAAGTTTCAAAATTTACTCTTAAGACCTACTTTTGATAAAATCTTAGAGGTAGTTGGGCAAATCACTGAAATTTCTTTTTAGCATGTCTGCAAAAAGCATAATAAGAGAACATATGAGTTATCAAAAATCAAAGTTCAAGATCCAATTGAAATTAATCTAATAAAGGAACACAAGAAGGAAGGGATTTTTTCCCACCCTCCATAAATTTGTTTAGTTTTATAGTTCTCTTTTGATTGAATGACTACTATCTTCTTTTTTATTTGATGGAACATGCGGTGGGTTTTGTTTATGGACATTATCCATTTTTTACTTTTTTTTATTGTGAAAGGGATATAGCCCCCTCTTTACATTTATATAGGACGATATAAATCATGTAGTAAAAATTAGGCTTATCTTATAAATTATTTGAAAATTTATAAAAGTGCTCTTATTCATATTAAATGTAACTTTTTTTTTTTGAAAATTTATAAAAGTGTTCTGATTCATATTGAATATATGAAGTTATGATTTTTTTTCCTTTTATTGTAGTTTGGGGCACATAGATGACTTTAAAAAAATAGATATACTCTAAGTTAAAGGTTATTTATTGTAGTTGGATCTAAGTGAAAGTCCTAGATGATTTTGCCTAACATGACCACTTGATGGAGAAGATGGAGATCGTCGCACCAAGTAGGGGTCGAACCAGAAGCTTTTCAATGATGGATCCGAACGAAACTGGGTGAGATTTTTTTTCAAATCCGTTTGAAGAACCTTACCAATTCCTCTTCCTTTGTCGATTGAATGACTTGTTTCTATCCACCTTTTCATT
Organism: Picea engelmannii; assembly: GCA_009831015.1. NCBI lineage: Eukaryota > Viridiplantae > Streptophyta > Pinopsida > Pinales > Pinaceae > Picea > Picea engelmannii. The sequence continues at coordinate 93,020 of ML781345.1, read as the reverse complement.
TTAGCTTTGCTTCTGTTGTAGGGAGCTGGGGTAGCAATCGACGTATCATAGGTTTTCTTGTCACTCAGTGTTCCTCTAGTATTCAAGCTTGCTTTCACTCTAGCTTATCTGTTTTGTGGGACTTTGTGGCTTTCGACTGCTCACTCCCTACCTTATTACTTCATTGTTCCCAAGTGGGTGGGATAGACCACTATTTATTGTATTAACATCTAAGCGGGTTGGTCTCTTGGGTTTCATATTCTATCCTTGGACTGAGAGCTTTCCTTCCAGCTTCTTTGTTCCTCAGTGAGTGGTACCTCTGGCACACTCCTCCTGGCATATATTACAAAAAGGATCAGTCTCAGGAGTTTTCGGTTACTTCAAATTCTCCCTATTGTACTGAAGGCTTGTCAGGTTCTGTAGTGAAAGTATTGTTAAGAATCTTGTGGACCCAATGGACATTTTCTTTAATATTTTGGACGGTAAGGTCACGACACTTATGAACCCAGATGACGAGGAAAACTGGAGGCGAATGGGACTTTTTGACAAAGTGGATGAGCTGCAGAATGGTCCCTTGGGAATAACACCTTAGTTAATCAATCCTTCTCACTTTTCTGTTGTCTCTTGTACCCCATCAAGTAGTGCTTTGCCTTTACCCTTTGTTGTTGATTCTGACCTTCCTCCCTTAGAAGACATCTATATTAAGTCATCTACTATTGTTCAGTCTGGACCTTCAAACTTTACTTCTACTCCACAAGCACTTAGGGATTCTGAAGCTAAGGGATAGTCTATCTCATTTCGTAATAAGGAGTGGAAAGCCAACAAGAAGGCTAAATTCCTGGTTTTAGGAAATGACGTGGGGTTAGAGGACACTTGCAGAATGGCTCTTTGTTCTTTAGTAGGCAGAGTATCTTATAAATCTTTGAGTAAAGTCTCTCTTGAAGACTAGATAAAACTTCAGTGGCTACCTACCCTTGGTTACTTCCCTGAGCTTATTTACAAGACCAAAGGATGGTTGGGTATTATTTGCAACACCCCTGAGGATGCTACCCTCCTTCTAATCTCGCTTTGGGTGTTCAAGGGAAGCAGTCTTATGTTAAAATGCTGGAGAATTGCTTTCAATCCAGATTCAGATTAGTTTCAGCTCAGACATCTCTAGGTTCTCCTACTAGGCATCCCGCTGTTTTTGTGGAATGAAGGACCATTAAGGGCTATTGGAGAAACACTGGGGTGTTTTATTGCTCATGACACCAAGTTACTTAAATCCTCACAACGAAAGATGGGAAGGGTTCTTATGGAGATAGACATCTACAATGGTTTTCCAGAAACCATAAAGATAGAGTAGAGAGGGCGAAGGATCACACAGTCTCTAGATTACCTTGGTGTACCCTTTAGATGTAATCATTTTCGCCTTACGGGTCACCTTCGAAGGGACTGTAAGGGGAATTTTTTGAAGGACTCTTCTAAAGAGTCAAAACTATTGAGGAGTCCCCCTGCTTACACAGAAGATGATCCTTCTTTGACTTTCTTGAATGAATCCTCTGGAGTCTCTTCAGTGACGCAGCATGAGCCCGAAGGTATCCTATCTGGTAAGTTACAAGCACTGTGCCCTCCTTTTTATTTGTCCCTGTCCAGTGAAGAAAAGTTGGTTATCAACTCCTTGGTTTGGATTTTTAGTAACACTCAGTCAAAGTGTCCCCTTCCAGAACTAGGTTTCACCTCTATCAAACCCTCTCATATGCAATCTAACCTCTCTCCATCTCACAAACCATCCATTGATGCCCTTCTTTCTCCTTTATCTAACCCGATTGTTCCTGTAACAACCTTGAAGTCTTCCCTTTATCTCTCTCTGAGCCCCTGTCTCATAGTATCTTCGAGGAACCAACCAAATCCACCCTTACAACACACTCCTGAAGTATCTCTACAACCCTCTCCTTCGAGACTTCATAGGTCATCCCTTCAAAACCAATCTGAGAACGTTTCACTTTCCAGAAAACATGATGCGCGGCTTTTGTTTGTCATGTATGTGAAGCTTTCCTCTCATTTAAATGGTCTGATACCTTCCTCTCCTCTTCGCACTGTCCATTCTACCCAGTTTTCGGATCCCTCCTTGGAAGCGGATCCTTGGCTCGTCTTCCACTCAGTCTGAGAGTGGGGGTAAGGATTTTTCTTGGTCTCGGGGATTAGCCTCTGAACTCTCACCTATTAAAACGAGAAGTGCTCGCAAGAAACAGGAAAACTCTAGTTCAATCGCAGATGACAATAATCATTCTTCCTAGGATACGGGGGCCCTTAGAGAAATGAAGGCCCTATCAAGGGCAAAGTGATGTTATTACTCTCTTTGAATATAAGAGGGATTGGAGGCTCTCTCAAAGTGGCCTCAGTTCATAGATTACTAGATCATACCAGACCAAACATCGTATTCTTACAAGAGACTCTTACAGATGAAAAGAAAGCGAGAGATTTTGTGTTCCAAATTCATCCTACTTGGGCAGCTACTGCAGTCAACTCTTTAGGCACTTCGGGTGGGTTGTTGGTCGCATGGGATCCAAGCGTCTTTTATCTGACTCCCTTTTTTACTATTGGAGGTATACTACTAACAGGAAGTTGTATTCATACAAAGAAGGAGTTGGCACTACTTAATATCTATGGGCCATTCAAAGATCGGAAAAAATTCTGGAATTCAGTAGAAAAAAACGGTATCCTCTCTACCCCAAACTTAATCATAGCAGGTGACTTGAAATTCATCTTGTCCTCATATGAAAACTGGGGTGGGTCCTTTGTTCCGGGTTCAAATGATTTTTTTTCTAGAAATTTTTTAATCTCCATGAAGCTGGTTGATCTCAAGCCGACCAAGTTGGTCCCTACTTGGCGTAATGGTCATGTCGGTCTATCTGTTGTTGCTAGAAGGCTGGATAGATGTTTGGTTTTTGAAGGATCCTTATCAACTTTGGGCCTGTCAACAAATTGGGTGGAATACCCTTTTATTTCTGATCATGCTCCTATTCTTTTACAAATGGAGGAATCTCCCCTTTACAGAGCGTTTCCCTTTAAGTTAAATTCGCAATGGCTACAGAATACTGATTTCATTAATTTGGTTCACACATTATGGAAGACCCCCATTTTTGGGGGGAGGGTAACAAGAAACATCAAATCGTATGGAAGCTAAAAGAACTCAAGCTTCAAACAAAAGGTTGGATTAAAGAGGTAAAGATTCACGAAAATTTTCAATTGGAAAATTGGGAATGGGATATTGAGCAGCTATTATTAAAATCTGAAAATGGTCCCTTATCGCTGGAGGAAGAAAGGTCTCTCCATGAGCTAGAAACAAACATAAAAAAAAATTCTTAGTGGAGAGGAGGAGGTATGGAGAATACATAGTAGGATAACTTGGATAAATAATGGTGATGCTAACACAAAATTTTTTCACAACATGGCTAGCTATAACATGAACTGAAAGCATGTGTGGGAACTAGTCTCGGGTAATGGAGAAATTATAAGTGGGCAACAAGTGATTAAAGAGGAGGCAATTTGTTATTTTAAAAAAAAATTCAAAGCAAAAGAGAATTCAAATGTTTCGGAGCTAGTTAGGCTTTCCAGCCTTTACCCCAAGATGGTGACTGAGGAAGAAGCAGAGCTACTCTTTATACCTGTTACACTGGAGGAAATAAAATCTACTCTAGAAAATTTTAAAAAAGAAAGAAGCCTCGGGTCTAATGGTTGGACATCATAGTTCTTCATCTTTTTCTTTGATCTTATGTGAGAGTATCTTCTTGAGATGGTGGAAGACTCGAGGAAAAAAGGACATCTTTTTGGAGGTCTTAACTCGACCTTTCTAGCCCTTATTCCGAAGGTTAGTAAGTCGGGATATTTCAATGACTTTAGACCAATTTCCTTATGCAATCTCATTTATAAGTTAATCTCAAAAATCCTTGCAAATAGGATAAAGCTGATTTTGTCAAAGTGTCTTTCATCTGAACAGTTGGGGTTTATAAAGGGGAGAAGGATTCAAGATGCCATCAACTCGGCCCATGAAACTCTCCATAGCATAAAAAAAAAGAAAATCAAATCTCTGGTCCAAAAACTAGATCTGAAAAAAGCTTATGACAGCGTAGATTAGGAGTTTTTAAGGGTGATTTTACTCACGGTAGGATCTGGGGTAAATCTTACAGATTGGATAATGTGTTGCGTTTCTAGTGCCAACTTTACTATTTTAATCAACGGAGAGGCAACAAACTACTTCAAAAGATGGAGGGGACCTCGTGAGGGATGCCCACTATCCCCATATCTGTTCTTATTGATTACGGAAGGGCTTAGCCTGATGTTCTCCAGAGGCAACATTGACCATAGCATTTCTAGGATTAAGGTAACTAATCATTTGAAAATATTTCATCTAATGTTTTTTGATGATGTTCTTGTTATGTCCAAGGCAGACCCATTGGAGTGGAGACAAATTTTTGACATTCTACAAACTTTCTATGGAGTTTCAGGTATTTGCATAAATTCCTCCAAAACAACAATCCACTTTTGGGGACTTGAAGAGTAGGAGCTAACTCATCTGAAAGCCATCTTACCTTTTACCTTTTTTGATTTAAACTCTAGTTCCAAGTATTTAGGCTACCATATAAATCCTGAAGCTTCAAAAGTGGAAGATTGGGGATGGTTGGAGGCAAAGATCGAAAATAAAATAGGCCTCTGGTGCAATCAATGGCTCTCAATAGGAGGAAGATTAATCTTGGTCAAATCAGTATTGGAGAGCCATTCTGTTTTTTGGATGTCGATGGAGTTGATTCTGAAATCTGTTTTAAATCGGATCAGGCAATCCATGTTTGAATTCCTATGGAGTGGTTAGCAGGAAACGCATCACATCCATCTCTGTAGATGGGATCTCCTTGTGAGACCAAAGTGTTGTGGGGGATGGGGGCTCAGGAACCTCACAATGTTTAACACTGCTTTATTGGCAAACTCTTTTTGAAAGGCACTCATGGTTGACAACATATGGCACAAAATTCTAATGGAAAAGTACTCGGGGGAATTCTCGGTGGAAGATTGGCTTCGTAAAACAACCCACAATCAACATAAAGTGTCAAGCTTCTGGGCAAAAATGACAAAGATCCTTTTTGTTATTGTTCACTGGCTTCGGTGGAGCTCGGTCTCGGGGAATTCAGTGTATTTAGGAAGGGATTAATAGTTGGTCTAGAGAACAACTCGATTCTCTTAAACAAGTTGTGATCTCACCTATTCGATAACAATATTACAGTCCTGGGCCAGGCCAGAGAACCCGTTTTCATCTCTCCCATCCTTGACCATTGGCATACTAGCGAATGTTTGGGTCTGACCGGTCAAAAGGCAGCTAAATGGAACAATTTTATAAATGCTTTACAGAGTGCAAGAGTTACGCTCAGACTAGGGACAGATTCCTTGGTATGGACCGAGGGGGATGGATCAGGCGTTATCTCTACACAAAACCTCTATCAAGCTCTGATCAACCAATTAAATTTCCAGTGTGAACATTCCTAGACTCAAAAACTGTGGAAATGGCCTGTGCAACTTAAAATATTTTTTTGTGTGTTGTTGATAGCCTTTGACAAAATATTAACTTGGGATGTGTTGCAAAGGAAGGGATGGGAAGGCCCGGGTGTTTGTAAGTTATGAAACTGTAATCTAGAATGGGTACGCCACCTATTAATAAACTTCCCATTCACAAAGGTTGTGTGGAACCGTTTGTATTCAATCTATAATTTAAAATTTTGTTGGGCGGGCTCTTCGGTTTCTAACTGTTTTAATGAGTGGTCATTGAAAAAAGATGCTCCAGTAAGCTTGTCATCCATCGTTTGCTGGAACATATGGCTGAAGAGGAATAAGGTAATATTTGAAGATCACACTCCTTCATAACTCTCGGTGGTGAAAGGATTTCTGTCTCCTTTTCCGAGGAGCCTGCAGTTACTAAAAATATCTTGAGAAGAGTGTGTGATTTTATCCATATTGAGGGTGTAACTATGGCTTGTTTTGATGGAGCGACCATCTCTTCCAGGGAGTGGTATGCAGCAGGTAGAATTTTCAAGACTAATGCTTCAAGGATTACCAAATGATACATGAATTGCAGAGCGGGTACCAACACTAAGGCGGAGCTCATGGGATTGTGGGCATATCTTACCTTGGCATCTCAATGGGCGATTAAAAAAATACAAATTTTGGGCGATTCAAAAGTAATTATCGACTGGATAAATCAAAAGGGTAATCTCTAAGTGGTGAACATCAAAGGCTGGAAATTAAAAACAAAGGATCTGGTAAGCAAATTTGAAGATATAAGTTTCTAGCACATTTTCAGGGAGCACAATAAAGAGGCAGATTAGTTGTCAAAACAGACACTGAAGGAACCCAAAGGTAGATTGTCTATTTATCATTGGGAAAATGGGAAAGAAAGCATCAAAACCCATCTTAATATCTTCAAGAATTAAGTTGTTGGGGGTGCTTTGTGTGTTTTCAGATGATAATGAGGAAAGCATCAATATCAAGCTATGGAAATCTAGCAAGCTAAATTCAGCGGAGGGAGTTTATTTCCAGGAGAGAACAACGCTATTGTCCTCTTTGTATTCAGCACAACCCCTTGTTCTTGGGATTGATCCAACACTGTATAATGCAATATTGATATAGTTTTGTAAAAAAAATTATACGTAATATAATTTTGAGTTATTTTTCTATTGGGAAAAAAAGTCATAGATGATTTTGAAAAAATAGATATTCTCAAGTCATAGTTGTTTCACTAAAGGATAGTTGTCGCTTTATTGTGATTATGTAACAAAGTTATTTATTGCATATTAAGGTCATTTATGGGTAGCCTTAGAGGAATATATATTCCCTACTTGTCATTTCTTATCCCAAGAATAGTTTTCGTTGATGCACCTACATAAGTAAGTTTTTTATTATATTTATGGCCATGTGCAAGCCTTGGGTGACTTCGACAAAATAAATATCCCTAAGTGGAAATTCCTTAACTAAATGATAGTTTCCATTAATGCACATATGCAATTATATGTATATTATTTATTTCAATTAAGGACAATTATAAATCTTTAATAAAATTGGTGGAATAAATATCACATAGTCGTGATTGCATAGTCAAAGAATAGTTGTGACTAGTATGCCTACACAGGTGGTTTGTTTAGAATATATGTAAGTCATTTATTCCATACATAGCCCAAATATGTGCCTACATAAATAGGTCATTTATTGTATATGTATATCATTGTATACTTGAAATTTCTATTTTTCTATTTTGTTACGACATAGTCTAAACGTTCTACGCTTTGGATTTTTTCCAGGTATTATTTCCAACGAATTTTAGTAGAAATTTAACTGGGAATTGCAGATTTGAGTTGTTTAGTCTATACATTCTAAGTGTTCAAGCAACAAAAAAATTGCAATTTCACCAGCAATTGTAAAGTCAAATTCCAGTAATGGTTGCTAAAAAAATCCAAAATATAGAACATTTAGACTATATATTTTGTAACACATTGTTTCACAACACTTTGAAACAAAGGATAACAATGTTAAAGTGCACATCAAAAACATATTCACATTCACATAATAAAAAATAAATATAGTCACCAAAAGTTTATTTCATTCTCAACATCCATTAACTTAGATAAGAATAGGGTTAATATGAGTTAATCAACTTGTGGTAATCATTATGAACAATTTTCATTAAACCATTGCAATTAATATTAGTGTTTTAAGTAAAACTTATTATGATATGTAATTTTAATTATATATATTAATTAGTTGTATTTTAAAAATTATTGATTTTTTTTTAAAGAAAACTTTGCAAGAAAATTTAAAGGATGCTTCTCAAATGTTTGAATTGCATCTCTAATAAACTTATCAATGTAATGGTGTGCACTTCATTTAAAGGGATTTAAACTAAACATCAGTAAAAACAAAAATAACCAAATACCAACAACATTATTATTAATTAATTAAAATAACCTTTTAAACCTTTTTTTTTCAACGAGTAAAATACGCTTTATATTCAAAAGGATATAAGAATGTACAAGTCTATTTTTGTGGAAACCATGAAAACAAGAACTATGCAAGTGGAACAAGTAGTCCATACAAAGAAAATATGTACCATGGCCAAACCGAGACCATTCCAGATCCATGGGAAGGCAGCACTACAAACAAAAGGTTGTTGAATCAAAGATTAATCCTGTCGGTAGGTCCTTCATTGCCTTCCTCCCACCTTGTAAAACAAATGTGTCCCGATGGCAAGAACAAAGCTTTTTTAGAAAGGGTGTCCGCCTCGTTGTTTTCCTTGCTGTATATGTGTGAGAAGGTGAGCTTCCATGTGGCGACCCTTGAAAGCTGGAATAACCCTTTAAAATTAGAAATAATTAATTTAAAAAACAAATATATAATATTTTTTATATTATTTTATTATACTAACTCAAACAATTGCAAAAACTAATAATAAATTATTTAATCCTATATAGCATAGAAAAAAAATAAGGTATCAACATTGAAACGATTGATTAACTTGCAAATACAAATGCAAGGAAGGTCTCTACGATGCAAAGAGCTAAAAAAAAAATCATGCAAATTGGCTACACTATCAAACAAAGGTCACAATTTTTTTTTTTTTTATAAGTGATCTAGACCTTTGGGGACAATTCCTTTTTAACTTTGAAAAAATCATGGCTACGTTATTTAATTTATAGGGTTTAGTAGATCATGGTGGGATGATAACCTTCAAAATTTAGAAATTTCATTTATGCATGGGATGAGCTTATGACGCATGGGATGGACCCTAATAAGATATGGTGATTCGATGAAGGCAAAGGGGTGTTGGGATTGCTTATGCTAAATAATTAATTAAAGAAACATCATGTAATTGAGATATTAGTATTTTCATTGTGTTGTTCATTATAATAAAATAATAAAAAAAAAAATTAAGATTATGACATAATTATAAATTAAATTAATATATAAAATTATTTTATTTGTAAGATAAGAAACTTTTCGATTTTAGTTTTGAGAGTTAGTTCAATTGATTTAGAGTCAGATGTAAGGTTTCATGCTTATTATTGATTATGAATTTGACTCTTTTAATTTTTCTGGACAAAACTCCATAATTAAAGCCTATAGTTTACCCCATTCACCATCAATAAAATATGAGGAAATACTTTAAAATTTTCTATGTTTTCTTTCCTATAAAAAAAACTCCCTTTATTTATAAGATAAAAAACTCCTCAACTTTTTAATTTATATAGAGATTGTAGCCTAAAGATACCCGCGAGAAAGGTACTATGACTTTTTGAAATCATGATAATGTAGTGACCACTTAAATATGTATTGGGTATCAGCTTTAGCTTCAACTTCATAGTTTTACTTGTATTTAATGGGTATCAAAATCATTTATCGATTGGGTATTAAAATAATTTCTTATTAGGCTTTTGCAATTTAGGTAAACATTAGAAATACATTAATATTTCAATTATAATTTTTAATAATATTGAAGTTTTATTTTTTATAATTTTTTAATTAATAGTATAATGTAAAATAACAAAATCAATAAAAATGTTAAGGGGTTAATTTTGTTAGTTGTATTTAATGATATTAAAAATTTAACTTTAATATTGTTAAATATTTAACCAAAATGTTATTTATAAATGTGGAGAGAGAGAGAGAGTGAGTGAGTGAGTCTCTAGTTTTTTTTTATGACAACGACAATTATAGGTAGGGCTCTCGTCAACACCTAAGTTCCTATTGGGGTTGGAGAGAGAGACTCTGGTTTTTTTTATGATGACAAAAATTATAGGTAGGGCTCTCATCAACACCTAGGTCCCTATTGGGGTTGGTTGATGACAAGTGGGTCGAGGTTTATGACATGAGAAGGTCTAGGTAAGGGTATTTATTCACACACTGGAGCACCATATGGAGGATGAGGTATTGGACTTTGAGGGTGACATTGTGCATACATAGGAGATATTTTACTCCAATGTCGATTTCATGCAGATGTAGCAGAGCAAGAGGGATATTTCCAAGGTTGGTCTCGGGCCGTCAAATCTGCAATCAGGCAAAGATCCATTTGATGAGCCTCCCAATGTCAACAATCATTCAAGTTTAGATGGGGCGAATGGGCTTGGTTTATTGGTTGGTCTATCTCACTCTGTGCATGCACATTCACTTAAAGGATCGACAAAATATACTTCCTTGTTTCATTCTCCTCATTCACAAGCTCGTGGATCATCCTTAGCTAAGGAACATAGAAGTAGTTCGAAGGTGGTAAGTAGAGAGGGGTCAAAGTGGGTTTTTTCCCGAAAGAATTTGTTTCCTAAGAGAAAGTGTTGGAAGGTCAAGAAGGAGCAGACATAGAAATTGGGGCTATCCCTGAGCTTCTGGGAAGAATGGTGGTTGGTAGATTTTGTGGGAAAAATGTGAGTCATTTGGCTCTGAGGGACTAGATTGACACTAATTGGGCATAGGTTTTGGGGTACCGACTAGAGTACCATACTCTCACTTTAGAATGGATTTGTTTCAAATTTCGGTTGAAGAATGATCTAGGGGAAAGTTTTAGCCAAGTGTGGGGTTGGGGTCACTTATGTCTATTGCTAAAAGAACGGGCCATGAATTTCGACCCATCTCATTATCCTCTCTTGCCTACTAAGGTTTGGGTGATCCTTCTAAACCTTCCCATGGTGTTTTGTCAAGAGGAGGTTTTAATTACAACGGGGAATAAAATAGGACAATTCCTTAGTTGTGAACCCAAGTGGGACACAAAAACGGATAGGAGTTGGGCATGGGTGCAAGTAGAAGTGGATATGAGGGAGGGTCTACTCAATGAAATCAAGTCGAAGTGTTGTAGCTTTTCTTGGATTCAAATGATATATTATTGAAGGGTTCCCTTCCATTGTTTCATATGTCTTGAGGTTGATCACCTTCAGGTGAAATGTCAAAGGCCTCCATCCTGATTTCCCCCTTTCAAGAAGATGTGGAAAAGGAAGCTTATGTCAGACGAAAGTGGACGCAAAAAATGGAAAACTTTTAGGGGGACACAAGGAACAACACCAAGGTAAACCAATACAGTGTGCTAGGTGGTTCTCCCCCTTTGATATCTTCGGACATGAATTCAGGTAAGTTGTTAAGCCATGTTTCTTCTCTGCCATCTCAATCTCATGTTGAGGTTTTAACTCCTTCCTGAAACTCGTGTATGCCCCAGGAAGCTTCGGTGATGTGTGTTAAGTCCTCTTCCTTTTTTAGTCCTCACGTAGAGGAGAAGGTTCTATCCAAGACAATAGTTCCCTACCCTAGTCATCCTGTGGGCCCATTTCCTCCTCCTCCTAGTGTAAGGGTTGATCCTTCGATTAGTTCTCATCCCTCCTTTTCCCTTTCCCCCTTATTTGACTTAGCAGATGGTTATTTTTCCAAACACTCCTTCAAATCAGATTATCTTTTGCGTTCAAAGTTCAAATTAGGTCCTATGGAAGTTAGTGTGGGGGGTTTGGCATATGACAAGGCCTCAAGGGGCTAGGTGGGAAGGAAGTCCCACATTTCATTATCCCAAATTAAAGCTAAAAAGGATATTATAAATGGTAAAAAAACCACTATTGTGTGGGCACTTGGAGTAGGAAAAGCCCATTTCAAAGGTTCTCAATGATTGTTCTCTCTTTTAATGCATGCGGGGTTGAGCGTGCCTAGAAAATCCTTGCCCTCAAAATGCTCGTGCATGCAAGTGTGTCATACATAATCATGATTCAAGAAAGAATGTGTTTAGGTGATAATACTTTAGAATCCTTTTGGTCATGGTTAAAATATTAGTCTTTTGTATGGTAGACTTAGAAGGCCCTTCGGGGGGCTTACTCACTACTTGGAGCCCTCTTTATAGGGCCTTTTACACTTCCCTTATTTAGTATGAAATAGTGGTTGACCTAGAGGATCGTTTTATCCACACTATGTTTAGGTTGGTCAATGTGTATGGGCCTTATGTTGATAAGTGTCCTTTCTAGGACGGTATAAGACATCTAGAATCTTGTCTTCCTCTAATGTCATTCTTGGAGGTGACCTCAATTTTATTCTCTCAATAAGGGTATTCTAGGGAGCCCAACATCGTAAAGATCCGCAGGAGGGTTTTTTCGCTCATTGGATTGAAGAGAATCATCTAATTGAGTTGAAACCTTCAAAATTGTCCCAAACTTGGCATAATAGAAGAAAATGGGAGAATATGGTTGCAAAAAGACTGGAAAGATTTTTTATTTCTAAGGATTTGTTAGATAATACAAAGAATTTCAATTTGTGGGTTTCAGGGGGAGGAATTTCTGATCATATGCCCATTCTTTTGAAAATAGACAAGAGGGGGATAAATCTATCATTCTTGTTTAAATTGAACCAGGCTTGGCTTCGGGAGGAGTATATAAATTTCGTCAGGTCAACTTGGACCCATTTGAAAGAGGATGTTAGGATATCTTACATGCATCAATTCGTGGGTGATCTTTCCAAAATAAAAATAAAAATTCTCTAAATTCAGGGCATTGACCTTCAATTTGAAACATCAGTCACTTCTTAGCGATATCGAATCTAAGATAGAGGTAATGCTAGTAGAAGGGTCGTTCGACTCTCTCTCCACACATGAAGAAGAATCTCTTCGTGAGTTGTTGAAAAAAAAATATGATTTGCTAGCCCATGAAGAATTTGAGTGGTGTCTTAAGAGAAAAGTGATATGGCTTAATGTGGGAGACAACGATACCAAATTCTTCCATAGGTTTGTGAAATTTTGTAAGAACTTGAATTCCATTTTGGAAATCAGGGATTAGAATGGATTGTCAGTCTCTTCCCATGACAATCTCGTTGAGGCGGGGAAAGCATTTTTTTTCAGCCTCTTCAGGGAACCTATGGGGTGCCAAATTGTTGAGACTCTAAAGGTCATCGATATTTTTCCTATATCTATCATAGAGGAAATGAACGAGTTCCTTCAAGCAAAGATTTTAGAAGGAGAAATTCTATCTACCCTTTTGTCTTTATAAAAGAGCAAGAGTCCAGGTCCCAACGGTCTAACCTTGTAATTGTTTCTTAGTTTTTTTTATTTGCTTAAAGAATATTTACTAAAACTGGTTCTAGAATCTCAGAGTCCAGGCAAAATTATTGGCTCCTTCAATGAGACGTTTCTTGTCCTGATTCTTAAGAAACAAGAGGCCCTCTCTTTTGAGAATTTCAGACCTATTTCGTTCTATAATTTGATTTGTTAGCTCATATCCAATATTATAGGGAAAAAACTTAAACCCATTCTCAGTAATATAATCTCTAAGAAACAGTTCAAATTTCTTTACAAAAATCAAATCCATGATACAATTGCGCTGGATTAAGAAGCTATGCACACTATTAAGACCCAAAAAATATCCTTCGTAGTTGTCAAGTTAGATCTCTCAAAATCCTATGATAAAGTTAGCTTGGTTTTATTAGGCTTGTTTTAATTCAAATGGGGATAAATTTGGTTATTTTCAATTGGATTATGGGATGCATCGAGTCAACTTATTTTGTCTTTTTTTATAAATGGATCTCCTTCGTCGTTCTTTCTCTCTTTGAGAGGACTCCATTAGGGGTGTCCATTATCTTCGTTCCTTTTTCTTATTGTGGTGGAGGGTTTAATCATGTTAATTCAGAATGCCAATAGAAGAGGGCTCCTAAAAGGAATCAAAATATCTGTGGCTGAATTTCTTTCCCATTTGATTTTCATTGATGACGTTATACTCTCTAGTGTAGGGATTGTTAACACATAAGGTTATATTATAATTTGAGATAATTTCCCAAAATACAATTGCTATAGGAGGGTTCTTGTACTTGTAATTTTGGATAGGTTGACTTCAAGTCAGTTTTTCAGGGGTTTTGAGAAGGCGTTTGCAGTACTTGATGATTCCATTGTGTGGAAGACATCATAAAATTTCCAACCATATCTCTTGCAGCCAAAAATTCCTCTAGGAAAGCCTCCAAACACCCTCTCAAATACCACATCGTGTCTCTGCTGAGAGCATGCTGCGCTTCTGTAATTTTTTGAGTGACTAACTTAAAACTAGGATTATGAACAAATGAGAAGGTGTTTTTGAAAACTGGAGGAGGTTTTTTTTCATCACATACCAAATAAAAAAAACTCTCTTAGTTTTTCAAAACGTGTTATGATTAGAGAGATATTAGACACATAAAAGGTGCTACAAAATCACCTAGCTAGACACACAAAGGGAACTACAGAATCACCTAACCAGGCACACAAAGGGCGCTATGAAATGTGCATAACTATTTTACAATGACGCTATGGAATTTCCTGTAGCGGTTACTATTTGGATATTCGCCTTGTTGGGAGGTTGCCACCTGTTAAGGAAGGTTCGAATGGTCTCCTAGGAGTTTTTTGGACATGAGAGACATGTGTTCCATCTCCAGATCAATCACAATGACCTGTTTCAAAAGTCATTTATCATCATAGACAAAATCCCAAAAAAATAGGAATTTGTTAGGCTTTTGTTGGAATCTTTTGTAACACGACTCCTAAATGGAGCAGGATCCTATGTAACTCCTTGGTTTTTAACTCCTTAGGGTATATAGAGATTATTCACTATAAATAAAAGGGTTTTTGATGAAAAAAGGGTTGGATTCATGAGCCAAGAGAGGAGAGAGTTGGAGGAGCAATTTTAGTTGCTCATTTGTAAGCCCGAGGGCCTGTTTGTAATGAAATTTTCTTCCATTAAAGATTCATCAAAGCTGTTATCAGATCGTCTTCTTTATTTTACCACTTCTTTGTTATCTTCTTTCTTGAACATATTGCAGTATTTGAGGATCATAGTTTCCATTGATTAATGGATTCATGAACAACAATGGATCTATTGTAGCTTGCCCATTAAATCATTGTTCATTGTTTAAGCAAATCTTTATCTATTGCAGAAAGGATCTTTGTATAATGGATCTTCTTCCTTTTGTCATATTCATTGTGCTTCTACTCATCATTATATATCTCTTTGTCTGATATACAGTTTGATTTCCTTTCATTTGTAGAATGTTATGACTACATGCCCAATGGAATGCCTCTGCATACATTTTGTTGCCCTCTCCCTTTATTTCCTAGTCTTGTTGATCCACCTAATCAAACCATTTAATCCATTATTCTGATGCGTACTGGGCTTGCACTTACAAAAATCTAACTGTGACTCTCAGTGCTAACATTAATGGCATCGTTATCGGGGAACGAAGTGTGAAGCTAGCTTCCCTGGGAGAATGGCACAGATCCAACTCTTTATGGTAGACAAGAGTGGGATACATAAAATTGTCTGTAATCATATACCTAGTGACTCCACTCGGGAGGATCTTGTTGACAGAAAGATGACCATAGGAAAGAGGATGACGAGGTATCAACTTATGAGCTTTCTTCATGAGATTTTCTTGTTCTTTATCAACTCATTTTTGCTTTTCCCTTCACAGATAAAGATGATTATCTTGTGCTTTGTTTATTTGGATGAACATCAACTTTATTTTATATATCCATCCTTGATAGAAGAAAATTTGCATCTTGCTTGTGTTGTTGAGGTTGGTATTGAAACTTCATTTCATCTTATTGAGAAGAACGAGGTTTATATCTCTATCCCTCCCGGACATAATCAACCTCATGACCATGAGAATGATAAAATTGATTCAAAGCCTTCTCATATCTCATTATCTTCAGTTATTATCAAGCCTTGCCATGAGCTTGTTAATCCTCATTTTCATCCCACTACTTTTCAAACTAGAATCAAGATAAAGATGTTCAAGCCTTTAAAGCTGCCATATATCCTTCATCCTTATCCTCTTGATTGCCTTGAGTACCTTCCCCATTTTTCTAGAGAGGATCATGTCACAACCGAGAGGCATTTGGGGGCCTTTGAAAATTTTGTTGATCAGTTTGAGATAGTTCATGATGATGTTACTACGAGGCTGTTATCCAAATCTTTGTTTAGATATGTTGCAGTATGGTTTAAGAGTTTGAGAGACAATTCCATTGGTTCTTGGATCGAATTGTCCAATAATTTTCTAAATCATCAAGGTGAGAACAAGTCTCTTGATTTGTACCTCGCTGATTTTTATGCCTTGAGGAGAGAGGAATATGAAGTCTTGTCTGTCTTCAATAGAAGGTTCTACAACATTTATCATGATATGCCTTTGGAGATCTAGCCTAAAGAGACTGCTTCCATGGTATACTACGTTATGGCTCAGCATTCATAGCTTGTTCTTCTCCTGTTAGAAAGGAAGTCTTCATCCTTAGCATGCTTATTTGAAGATGCCCAAGAAATTGAGGAGAACATATGTGCTTCCAAGAGAGTTTGAGATCCATCTTACTTTGAAAATATGCATGCACATGAGCAAGAGAACTGTTAGTATGTTTTAGTTTTTGAGCATGAAGGCATCGAGTATGAAATAGATTTGGAACAACAATAAGGATGTAAGTATATTTCAGATTCAGACCAGAATTCTTAAGTGTTGGCAGATGTTTCTATGGACAGGTATGCATGGCAAGTTGACAATCAATTTTCAAACCATTTTGAACATGAGGTAATTGATGATTGCATAGGTAATTACATGTTTCTATATGATAATGATCAATATGATTTAAACCATGTTTTATCATCATCTTGTGATCATCATTCTGAAAATAAATTTGTTGTTATCGATGATCAAAATTTGATCACAATAAGACTAGAGGGTTATCAGTTTTCAAGCAAATATGTAGTCATTGATGAACAATTGTTTTTTGTCGATCAACATATTTTTGATCTTGGTTTCAAGGATCCATTTGCAGCCTTGTTGGGGTCTTATTTTTCATCTTATCAGAACATTTCATATTACATTTATTCACCAGCACTTTTAGGTGAGTTTTGTTTCGTGAAGGGATTTTTATTACTATTGTTATATTTCAGACATTACCATTTGATTAGGGGTATGGACAAGATCATTTCATTTTTGAAACTACTTGAGTGGTTGTTATGGAAGTCTACCTATAATTGACCAAGTTGTAGATTCGATTAGAGGTAGGGTAGCATAGGAAATAAGATCACTTTTCGAGCAGCTACTGTCCTTCAATTTGCAGCATATATATCAGTTAGATTTCTTGAATAAGTGGCAATTTTTGAAATTGTTCAGAGATTGGTTGCACGGTTGACTCCATAGCCCAATGGATAAGGCAACTGGAATTGCATGTTCTTGGAAGCTCACAAGGAGCATGCCATCCCCTGTGGAGCCAGTTGTTAACACATAAGATTGTATTATAATTTGAGATAATTTCCCAAAATATAATTTCTATAGGAGGGTTCGTGTACTTTTGGAGAAATTGACTTCAAGTCAGTTTTTCAGGGGTTTTTGAGAAGGTGTTTGCAGTACTTCATGATTCCATTGTGTAGTAGACATCATAAGATTTCCAACCATATCTCTTGCAACCAAAAAATCTTCTGGGAAGGCCTCCAAACACCCTCTCAAAGACCACACTACATTTCTGCTGAGAACACTCTGCGCTTCTACAATTTTTTGAGTGACTAACTTAAAACTCGGATTATGAACAAATGAAAAGGTATTTTTTAAAACCGGAGGAGGTTTTTGTTCATCACATACCAAGTAAAAAAAACCTCTCTCAATTTTTCAAAACGTTTTATGGTTAGAGAGATATTATAAACAGAAAAGGTGTTATGGAATCACCTAGCCAGACACACAAAGGGGGCTACAGAATCACCTAGCCAGACACACAAAGGGCGCTACGAAATGTGCAGAACTGTTTTACAGGGGCACTACGGAATTTTATGTAGCAATTACTATTTGGATATTCGCCTTGTTGGGAGGTTGTCACCTGGAAGGTTCGGATGGTCTCCTAGGAGTTTGTTGGACATGAGAGATATGTGTTCCATGTCCATATCAATCAGGATGACCTATTTCAAAAGACATTTATCATCATAGACAAAATCCCAAAAAATAGGAATTTGTTAGGCTTTTGTTGGAATCTTTTGTAACAAGAATCCTAAATGGAGGAGGATCCTATGTAAATCCTTGGTTTCGACCTCCTTAGGGTAGATAGATATTATTCACTATAAATAAAAGGGTTTTTGATGATAAAAGGGTTGGATTCAAGAGACAAGAGAGGAGAGAGTTGGAGGAGCAGTTTTAGTTGCTCACTTGTAAGCCCGAGGGCCTGTTTATAATGACATTTTCTACCATTAAAGATTCATGAGAGCTGTTATCAAATTGTATTCTTTGTTTTCCCACTTCTTTTTTATCTTCTTGCTTGAACATATTGTAGGTTTTGAGGATCATAGCTACCATTGATTGATGGATTCATGAACAACATAGGATCTGTTGTAACTTGCCCATTAAATCATTGTTCATTATTTAAGAAAAATTTTATCTATTGAAGAAAGGGTCTTTGTATAATGTATGTTCTTCCTTTTGTCATATTCACCATGCTTCTACTCATCATTATATATCTCTTTGTTTGATATACAGTTTTATTGTCTCTGATTTGTAGGATGTTATGACTCCATGCCCAATGGAATGCCTCTGCAAACATTATGTTGCCCTCTCCCTTTCTTTCCTAGTCTTGCTGATCCACCTACTCAAACCATTTAATCCATTTATATTTTGATGGGTACTAGGCTTGCACTTACAATAGTCTAAGTGTGACTCTCGATGATAACAGGGTCTATGCAAAAATTTCAGGCTCTCAAAAATATTATGGACTTGTTTTTCTCTGCGACATGAATGCAAATCAGCATGGATAAGTCCTCCTTGTTAGTAATATCCCTTCGTGAGGAGTTCCAAGATCATTTGGATGTTATTATTCCTTTTTCTCATAAAAACATCGAAGAAGGACTTAAATATCTTGGGTTTGAATTGAAACCAAATGCTTATTCATTTGAAGACTGGTTGTAGCTCTTTAAAAATTACAAGTGAGAATCTATCTGTGGGTGAACCACTAGATTTTGAGAGGAGTTTTTCTTTTTCTCCTCAATCAATGCTGAGTAGAATCCCTTTCTATTGGGAATCCATTGTAAAAATCCCTAAAGGAATATTAACGAAAATCATAAAATATTTCTTTGAGTTCCTTTGGTTGGGTTGAAAAGAGGCCAATGGTATTCCTCTCATGAAATGGTCATGTTTAGCATTGCCAAAGGAGTTGGGTCATTGGGGGATCAAAAATATATATTGGTTCACTAGAGCATTAGCAACCGAGAGACTTTGGAGGTTTATCCACAACAAGTTGCTTTGGGGAAGAGTGATGGTTTCTAAATATTTAGCCAGCATGACGCTCGAAGAATGGTTAAGAATGCCTAGAAAATGATGGTAAATAATTTAGTGGTATGGAAAGCATTGGTTGATGCTTTCCCCATAATCAAGGAATGAATTGTGTGGAGACTAGGAAATGGAAAAATCATTAGAATAGGTGAGGACCCATGGGAGAGTGTGGTAAGTGTTCATAAAATTTCATAGGATCTACTGTCAACTCTTCATAATAACAAAATTTACTCACTTTGGAACGTGAGGGCCCAAGGGTAGGAATTAATCAATCGTATAAGGATTCAACAACAGATTTGGGTCTAGTTGGTGAAAAAGTGGAGGTATGAAATTGCTTCGTTGGAAATTTAAGGTAAAATATCATCAACTTGTACGAAGAGGAGGGTGACTCCTTGTGTTGGTCGAAGAACGTTTGCACAAGCAATTATATGAAGAAACTTGGTTACTATGCCATTGCATAAAATGCATTCATAAGTGAGAAGAAGTGGTGGAGGTCTATCGTGTCGAATATGCATGTGACGTTAAAGATGAAGGTTCTATTGTGCCTGGATCTCAAGGACAAACTATTAACATAAAAAAATGGTCTAAGAAGAGGATGGGTGGGGGAAAAAAGATGTTCTTTATGCAATTCGGAGGCCGATGCATCAATCCATTTGTCTATCCTATGTTCTTATGCTCAACAGGTTTGTTCAATAGTTTCATCACATTTTAAAGTTAGTTTGTTCTCCCTTATCGACGGTTTGGAAGAGTGGCCTTCTTAATGGAAGGATGAACAAGCAGTTAAAGAATTCAGATCCATGTCATGTTTCTTTGCGTACTTCATTTGTTTGACACAAAACTTAAGCATATTTCAAGATAAATATATTCCTCTTGAGGTTTTTTCATGCCTTGTTTTAAAGCTTGTTGAAGAGTTTAGAAGTGAGCCTAAGAAGCCCAAGCAACACAAGCCCCTTATGCCCGATCTATTGGAAGGAATCCCATGGATATTTTTTTATGGTGCTAGTCGGGGGAATCCCCCTCACTATGGAGTGGGACTGTTATTACACATATGGGGAGAGAATTTCCTTGAGGTCAGATATGCTCCTGGACGGGGCTTAAATATGAAAGAAAAATTTTATGCATTGTAGGAATTACTATTTCATATGAAAATTTTAAATTTGAGGAAAATAGAGATTATGGGTGACTCTAAGGTGGCTATCAACTAGGTTAATGATAAAGCGTAGATTCAGGTGGTGTTTCTCCATCCTTTTCTGAGGTAGATTAGTTCCTTCTTTGTTGATCTTGAGTGGTCTTCTTGTTCTCATATACAAGGAGTTTAATCTATCCTCAAGTTTTTCACTCTTAAAAAGGTTTTCACCTGAAAAGATTTTGATCCCTTTGCTCATAAATCTCAAGTTAGAATGAATCTATAAATAATAGAAAATATTAATATTATAAAATATATTAATATATTTTATAATATATTACAACCCCTATTACATTATTTTCTTTATTTATTAATTGATTGAAATTATTTTAAATCAAAACATAACAAAATTAAACTAAAAAATATATTTTAATATATATATATATATTAATGAATTATGTTACATAAACATCTTTCTTCATATTGAATTGTAAAGAGTTTCCAAAATTAACTACTAAACAATATCATTTAAATCTATTTAAACAATAAACAATATCAATTAAATGTATTTAATATATTTAGGTCATATTCTTGTTACATATCTTCTAAAAGAACTCTATTTAAAGACGATTTGGGGAGGTGGATCCTTATGTAATTGTTACCAGGACTGGATCAAGTAAATAGAGTATTGGAAAGAGTTACCTGGCTATAGGATATGATCATATTTGAAGATCATAATCTTTCTATGACCACGGTTTGCAACCAAATATTACAAGACTTGGGAGAAAACAAAAGGTTTGTCATTTTCTAGGAGTGGTCCCTACTTCACTAGTTTTTTTAGCGTTGTTGATCATAATAAGTGGACAAATTCAATTGTTTTAGTTAGTTAATA
>ML781344.1:750271-777604 GCA_009831015.1 Picea engelmannii | reverse complement strand
TGGAAAAAGATGAATTCTCGATGTTTCTAGAAGGGAATCTTCTAGAAGGATGGGTTGGCATTCAAATGGTTATCCTAGTACTGGATTCCCTGATATTTTGGGATCATTCTTATCCAAGTAACTAATTCATTCTCTCCTATATAATGAGGGAATTCTCATGGAAAAGGTTAAGCAAGATTCATTGGAGAATTGATGAAATAATTGTGTGAAGGATTTAGCATTGAACAACATCTTGGAGACTCTAGCAATTCTATCAAGAGGATTTGATCTTCTTCATGCAAGGATTGAGCAAGTGTGTGTGTCGGAGCCAAGATCCATCAAAAGTAAATTTGCAACATCAAGGCTCAGGTTGTAATCTTTACTTTCCATTAATATGATACAGTGGCATGTCCCTTTCCCATAAAGCTATTTTCGCTTTATTGTGTAATTCATTGATCATACACATAGGTTGATTGTTGAATATATTGTGTTATCTTCACTTTGGTTGGTTTGTGTTGTCTTGGTCTTGACTTCATGAGAGCACCGGAGCGAAGCGGGAGCAACAAAGACCCTAGGAAGCGATAATAAGGTATGTTACTTGTTCATTCCTCCTAGTCAATTCAATAGTCAAAACTTAGGGAAATAGTCATGTCCTGTCCTATTTTGTTCTAGATGCAGGTGGATCTAGGGAGATCAGTTAGTGTCTGCACCTATCGATTAGTCCGATAAAACCTCTCAATTTCAGTCGTTGAGTCATTTGTTCTATCGTTTTCTTGAACCAACTCTATAGCCCAAGGTCTTACTCTCTTGCGCCAATATAACCAAAACTTGTTATTTCAAAGGTGTTAAATCTAGCCAACATATTTAAATCCATATCCCGCGTTGAGACATTGTCTCCTGAGAGAGCCCTCTCCATATCTGAAAGGCTATTTTTGGGTCTCAAAGTTGGTTGAAAAATTTACCTATGTCGTCCTCTTATCAGTTGAACAGATTTACAGAGTGCTAACATTCTAGTGCCCCTGTTGAGGACAGATTTGAATAGATTTTCCCTTAGAGAACAACTAAAGTTTCAATTTTGACCCCTGAGGGTAACAGAGGGACAAACATATACATTGGCTGAAACCTTTACCCTGACGACTCCAGTCAAAAATACCAGTAGCTCCAAGTAGAGCAGTTCAGAAACCCTGGCTCCAAAGACAATCTATACTAGAGAAAATCCTGACCCAAACCCTACAGAGCCTATGTGCGACCCTGAAAAACTTATGTGCAAGACTAGAGAGAAAGCATCAGACCCGTTCTATTACCTGGATAGAATCTTTTCCTTACACAAAGATGGCGTGAAAATCATTGACGATCTTGATTTTGGTGCATTCTTTGAACAAACCTTGTTCAGGTCTAACTCGAAAACCAACTTGGACGAGATATTTTTCGACCGAAAGTGATTCCAAGTCCTAGTATCTAATAATATCCCTCAAATCCCCAACCCTTCTAGAGCCATGGCTGTCAGATTCACCCCCCTCATTCTGCCATCCCAACTGCATGGTTTTCCCCAAAATTACAGCCAGAGGACTAATATCTACGATGTTGAAGGGAACGTTTCAGCCCAGAGGCATCTAGATTGGTTCAACGATTTCATTGACCTAGAGGAGGTGGACTATGCAGATGCGAAAATGAGGTTATTCGTGCATATTTTTTCAGGGAAGGTAAGGAAATGGTTCAAATCCCTCCCAACTGCAAGCATTCGAGACTTCACCACATTCAAGACATATTTCATTACTAGATGGGGAGACAAGAAGAACCCCTTGCATTTCTTAACGCAGAACAATAATATGAAGAAGGTGCTGGAGGAGATGGTGCAAGAATTATTAGTCCGTTTCATGAAGGTTTATAACTTGATTCTTGTGGAAGTCCAGCCACCCCCCGGAGTTGCACAATTGCGATGCACTGACTCCTTCAACAACGATTTGACCTTGTTGTTGAGAGAAATAATATCAGCAAATCTAGATGCAATAATGAGCAACGCAATCAAAGTTGAGGTAAATATGATGGTGTTGGGGAAGATCAAATAGAGATTCAATAGAGGTGATCAGAAACCCCAAGTAGACGCACAGCCATCGACATCTCGATCCTCAGATGATAATTTTGATTTGATGATGAGGACCATGGAGAAACTAATGGAGAAAATGTCTGAGGGGAATAGATTCGATTCTCGAGAATAGCATGACCCCTAGACCAAGAATCAGAACCTCAAAAGGGGTCAAGTTCCTCAGATCAGACAGAGGGGGAAGAGAGACCAAGGAGACCAGCAAACAAGGCCTCTGTTCAAGAACAATTGCATGGATGAGGATTTCAATCAAATGTTGAAGAACAAATGCATTGTTGCAACAACAAGAACCCATGGGTGTTTTTAACAAAGAGCGAACATGATCAATACATGAGCCAAAATGATGATTTTATGTTGGAGATAGATGATGCACTGTTTAGGGAAAAAGATGATGTGTTGTCTTGAGAAATGAAAGAGTTCAGGAAGGGTTACCAGAATGCCATCATGCAGTTTCATAAGAAATATAACCTCAGGAACAAGGAGGCGCACACTGAAGCTCAACAGACTAACTATTAGAATATGATGGATTGTGCTCATTTTACCATAGACAATATCACTATTGTCACCCAACCATAGGTTGAAGCCACACTTTGAGCACCTTAACCTTGACAAAGAATCATTTCAGAAGCAAACCCTAGGCTAGATAGCCAAACAAAGGGTAGCACATCAAAAAAGAGCTAATCAGATAGTCCAAACCATAACCAAGAGATAGTCCAAGCCAAAACCAGAATCTGTTAGCTACAATAGATACAACGACAGCTCTCCTCCAGAATTGCGCACAAAACTGCCCAACTGCAGTGCGCACAAGTGTGCTATGCAGATATGAGAATAGTGGCTAGAATGAAGATTGGCCTCCTGTATTTATACTTAATCTGGCAAACTGCCAGGGCCGACTTATCATTCTAGGTACTAATTATTTAGCATATAATATTTATTCTAGCTAACTTCTTCTCTTGGAGGCTAATAACCTAATACAAGTTATCCTCTTGAGCCTACTTGTCTTCTAGGGTTATTAGCCAACTCATTAGGGTTTCTTATTTCTTTCTAGAATATTCTATTCTCGTTAGGTTTACACGTGGAGGTAAATACCTCTCGTAGATACCATAATATCAACACTCCCTCCGAGCTAGGGAGGTATTGAAGGTAATGGTCTTGAGCACAAACATACCATTCACCTGGTAGCATCAACATAGTTGTATAGACTATCTCATGACTAGATCATGAGCACCATCATTACTATCAGTGTCATTAGCTGCATCATATCTCGAAGCCATACTCCATCTTATTAATCAGAAATGATGTTGGATAGGTCACTCACTCCACAGAGTGACACAAGATCCCTTCTTCTAATCTGGACATATGTCCTAGAAGAATAAGTGTCCTAGACCATTTTCCTGTTTGGGAAATATCTGTCCATTGATCATCCATCTAACTGATAATCATATCCAACACTGTTGATAGTCTTCAAGGCAATCAGAACAATATCATTTAATAAAACACAATTGTGTCTATCCATAGTAGTTCACAACCGCAATCCAATGGTACACTACCATGCCAAGTAGCACATAGATACTTGATCAATGACATATAATCATAATTAGTGGAACACATCCACCACAGTATCATGCATATACTGTCCAGAGACATATAGTCTCCATAACAATCATCTGATATCAACATGCACATAAAACATTGTTATGATATAAACTGAATCATCTGGGCCATTCTTCCACTCACATCTGTGAGATCTGGAAGAGTATATGCCCTCAGAAAGTCAAACATCAATGATGAGCTATCTAGACTATTCTTCTCAAGAAAGGAAGAATATTTGTCCTAATTTATGAGCCTGGACCATTCCTCCGGCACTAAAAAAAGTGCAACCTGGAGAGAATGAGTCTGCCCTAAGGAATGCTTGTCCCTGATTGTTGAACCTGGACCATTCCCCACCCTGGGCCATTCCTCCGGCACTAAACAAAGTGCAACTTGGAGAGAATGAATCTACCCTAAGGAATGATTGTTCGAACCATTTCCTAAGGAAATGATTGTCCTGCACCAACCTCCAAAACGGACCATTCTTCAAAACTGCTCACAATTGTGAGCTTCGAAAGAATGATTGTCCAGCGAGGCGAGCCAATATTCTTGAGTAACCCTCAAGAAGAGAGATTGTCCTAGACCATTCCCCATGTTAACCACAATGGGAAATCGTTGTCTATGGTACATCATCAATCCATCGAATCATTTTCATTACGAAAATGACCGTTCGATCTAGACCATTTTCCGAATTGGAAAATGCCTGTCTGTCAGAAATCTCAAACCACTTTCCGAACTGGAGAGGAACTGCTCATCCTGGACTATTTTTCGAACTGAAAAATGGTTGTCCATAAATCAATAACACATCAGTGCTCCCTCCCAACCTAGGATTCATCTCTTCTTTTTTAAATAAGTAAGTCATCTCCACGAGCTCCAGCTTGAGTACACAAACTCTTTCATCTTGGACAGAAGCTTTACCAAAATGTTTTCTTATCTTCTCATCTGTGAAGATATGTATTAGAGAAACACTTTCTCCTTTCTGGACTTCATCACGGAGAATGTAATTCTTGATCTCAAATGTACTTCGGTTTTTTTGGAACACTGGTTTTCTTTGAAGGCTTCATATAGCTCTGATCAATAAAGTATATCATTGTTGGATTCCTTTTTGGTTCCTGCTAGCTCACAACATCGTGATAAGGGTCAAACTGGAACATATCCAAGTGGTACTTCTTCTGCCATCATGAGAGTTTGTCATGGATTAGAAATTCATCATTATGAGCTTATGAGTAACCATTCTGATACAATATCTCTGATATAGAAAGTCTTCATCATGCTTATGTTTTGCATTGGAGGTTCTCCACCAAGTTGTCTTCTTCCATCTGCATACAAGGGTCTCTTTCTGGTATACCTCAAAGCCTTGAGGTTTCTCTTCATGTGCTCTTTGCCCAATTTATCTAGAGAACAGTCTTTGCATTCATCTGATGTAGAACTCCAACCCATGGATATTACAGATGATATAATGACTCATGTAGAAGTATGTATGGTTTACTGGAGCAAACAGTCATCATAGCCTTCTCCCTCCATCTAGGAGAACCTCTAGTCCTTGATCTTGCAACGCTTTCATTCATAAGTCTTTAATACATTGTTTTTCATCACAACCTTCAGTTCCTCTGCTTGATTGATTTTAGTGAGTTCATATCAGGCTAGTAATATTGTGATTCTCGATACAATGACTGGTTGTTCTGGCTTCTCTTTCTTCCTTGGAATCTTCATGTTCCTCCTCATGTTTCTCTTTAGCTCTTGAGTCCATGGAGTTTTTATAGATTCCATGCTCTGAACATTCCAACTTCTTCCTTTCATCATAGGATCATGGATGTGGATGGAAAACCAGGGATACTTTAAGGCTTCTTTTTGAAGAAGGCTTATTCTGAATTCAAACTGAACACGTACTATTTTTCACGGCTGCTACCATGGATATAGATACTGCATCATCTTCAATGGATCATAGGATTAGATCCCTCCTAATCCTTGCTTCATGTATGAGTGCATGTTTTTATTTTGGAAGTACATAATAAGCTCCATCCATCTAACATAATCCACACTTTCGTCTGCATCCTTATTGCCTTCTGCAAGGTGTCATAAGTCTTTCTCCAATTTCTTCTTGATTGTTGATTTTGGCTTATTCTGCAGTTGTTACTTATGTAATAAATTCCACATGATTTGCTTGATGTACTTCATTCTTTCATGTGTATTGTAGTCATGATGATAGAAATCCTTATCTTATAGGTATATTTCTTCTTGGAACATATTATCTTCTAAGAGATAGATATACAAGATATGTACAGAGATTATGCAAACAAGATATGTACAAGAACTAAGAAGAGTTTTGTTACCTTGTCTTTAGAGGAAGAAGTTTGTTTCATCCTGCTTAGTCTTACTTGAAGGTTCCTTTTCTTCGGCAATGGATGCTTCGTGTGTCTCCTGTCTTTTCTTTATCTTGGGACAATGATTCTTGTAGTGACCATATTTTCGACAGTTGAAGCATTGTATTTCTGACATATCTTTCTCTAGATTTGGCTTCTTTCCAAACTTCCTTTTGTTCCTGAAATTCTTGAATCTTGTTATGAAGGCTTGATCATCGTATTTATTTTGAGGTTTCTCTTTTGCATTGATCCTTGATTCTTCTTGATCACAGCAAATCCAAAGTTCTTCAAATGTAGGATACTCCTTCCTTGTGTTCATACTTGCGGCAAATGCATCCCATGTATTGGGAAGACCATTGAGTACTATGTTTACCAGTTCCTTCTCTGAGATGATTTCTTCAATAGCTTGTAGTTGATATATTAACTGAGATATCCTCACAAAGTATGATGTTATGTTGTCATCATCATTCATCTTCATGTCACAGAGCTCATTCTTCAGACTCATTACTTGTCCAATGTTTCTGACTGAGAAGAGGTGTGTTAAGGCATCATACATCTTCTTTGACGAGTCAAGATGGGAGATGTAGGGTATCAAGTGGTGTTTTATAGATTCCACTATAATACTCATGGCATTGATGTCACCATCTTTGAACTTCTCCATGACTGCAACGTTTCGTGGTTCCTTCTCTTTTCCTTCTTCAAACTCAGGTTCCATGATCTTTCCTTTCACGATATCCAACACTTTATTCTTGGCAAGGATGAGGTAAATCCTTGTCTTCCACACTCTGAAGTTAGAATCTCCATCTAACTTGTTTCTGACTTCATAGAGTAAGTCATGGTTTCTTTGACTTGGTCAACCCTAGATTTGACCAAAAACTCAAACTCGACGTCTTGGCTTGCTGAGAGTACCAGGAGATGCGCTAGGCTAGGGAACACTGGTCTATCTAGAAATTAGGTCAATCCCTTCACTTAAGGTGCCTCAATGAGAGGGTTAGGGTTTCTACAACTGCACCTAGTAACCCCAGCAACAGTGTTTTAGCGGCTGCTCCTGCTAGAAACCCTAGCGGCAGTTCTTCAACGAGCTTAATATCCTTATGGCTATGCTTCCTTCTAGTGGTTAGACTGAATGAAGGAGGTGTGGGCCCATAACCTATTAGAATATGATGGATTGTGCTCATTTTACCATAGACAATATCACTATTTTCACCCAACCATAGGCCGAAGCCACCCTCTGAGCACCTTAACCTTGACAGAGAATCATTCTCGAAGCAAACCCTAGGCTATATAACCAAAAAAAGGGTAGTGCACCAAACAAGAGTTGATTCGATAGTCCAAACCATAACCAAGAGATAGTCCAAGCCAAAACTAGAATCTGCTAGCTACATCATCTGCAACAGAAGCTCTCTTCCAGACTTGCGCACAAAACTACCCAACTGCAGTGTGCACAAGTGTTCTTTGCAGTTCTAATAATACTAGCCTGAATGAAGACGAGCCTCATGTATTTATATTAAATTTGGCAGACTGTCAGGGCCGAATTCTCATTCTGGGTACTAATTATTTAGTATATAATATTTCTTCTAGCCAACTTATTCTCTTGGAGGCTAATAACCTAATACAAGTTATCCTCTTGACATGACTTGTCTTCTAGGGTTATTAGCCAACTCATTAGGGTTTCTTCTTGCTTTCCAAAATATTCTATTCTCGTCAGGTTTACACCTGGAGGTAAATACCTCATGTAGCTACCATAATATCGACACTAACCCCATAAGAAAACCTCTGGCAGATGCCCCTTCCACAAGCCGACGAGGCCAAACAACACAACCAAGGATTCGACTGAAAAATAAAAGTCAAAGGAGGAGGCCCCGAAGAAAACGTCAGGTGCAAGCCAAGAAGCGAGCGGAAAAGAGGTAAAGAAGGCCTATCCCCCTTTTAACTTTGAGCATGAAATGGCCAAGATCAAAATCTGTGTCCCATTTAATGAACTTATCGGAAAGGGTGAATATCAGGAGAAAATGATTAAAATGTTGAAAATGGGAGGGACCCCCGATAATTTGAATGTCCAATACGATCACCCTGTTATTTTGTATGGTCTGTGCGTTGAAGAGACAAGTGATACTGAGGACGTCCCTCTATTCTACATCAGTCTAAAGGTTCACGACATGACCCTACATAATGCCATGATGGATTTGGGAACGTCGCACAACCTCATGTTGAAGGTGATCATGGACGAATTGGGTTTGGACATCACCAGGCCTTATAAGGAACTTTTTCTTTTTTGATTCGAGGAAATTCAAGTGCTTGGGCCTCATCAAGTACGTCGTCGTGTCATTGGCCCAAATTCCTTCAAAGGACATGGTTATGGATGTGGTCGTGGCGAACATACCCCCTAATTTTGGCATGCTGCTTTCCAGGTCGTGGGCTGTGAAGTTAAAGGGGACCCTGCAAATGGACATGTCATATGCCACCATTCCTATCTTTGGCAGGATAGACAGTTGTACAAAGAAGTGTTGTTGAAATACATGGTGAGCAGCAAGATGCAACCAAATAATCATCCTATATACTTCTTTGACACTGAGGTTGGTTCCTCTATATTTTACAATGACTTGAGTTTTGAAAAGGAGGAGTCGACAACCATCATGACAGCCAATGAGGATATCACGTGGCAAGTATCAGAGTGCACCGACCCAAAAAAATGCGCAGAAAACAAGATATGGAACATGATTTTTGATGGCGTTGTTAGTAAGTAAGGAGAAGGTGTCGGTGTATGGATAATCCCCCCCGAAGTGGGCACAAAACTGTGCTCATACAAGCTCGTGTTCGAATGTACAAACAACTTGATTGAGTATGAGGCACTGATCTTGGGCCTGAAGTTTTTGAAAGAACTAGGCATGAAGAGGATAGAAATGTGTAGAGACTCTAAGTTGATTATAAACCAGGTGAAAGGCATATATCAGTCCAAACACCCCAAGATGAGAGCGTATAGAAATTTGGTGTTGGATCTCCTCGAATAATTCTTAGAGTACGACCTATCTGCTATCCCAAGGGAGAAAAATCAGATCGTCGATGTGTTGTCCACCTCGACCTTGGTTTTTAAAGTCCCCATATTCCCAAACATAAAATACAAGATCGAATTCAAACACAGGCCGACAGTGCTCGATAATATCAAACATTAGCAGGTGTTTGAGGATGACAAATAGGTGGAGAGATTTCATTAAATGAGCGACGAGTTCACTAACATAAACATCGATGATGAGTGTTTCTACGATGAAGACGAGAGCATGAATGCACGCAGTAATGAAGACCCTTTCCAGAACCAAATAGCGGGAAAGGACATAGTACAATTGAAGAACAACATTATCCCAAAGGGGCTAGTTCTGTTGGAAAAGTTGTTTGATGAAAATGACATGGCTAGAAATCCCAATATCATTTAAAACGATGAGGATGTTGAAGACTGCAACATCAAGACTGAGGAGAACTCAAAAATAATCAAATTATCGAAAAAACTCAGTCCAGAGGTCAAAAGGGACTACATAAAACTCAAGAAGGATTTCCCAGATTTTTTTTCTTGGAGTTATGATGACTTGAAGGTGTATGACACTAAAGTGATCCAGTGCATCATCCCTCTCAAAGAATACTAGAGGTCATTCAAACATAAGCTGCAACGGATAAATCCCCAAATGTTGTCGTTAATCGAAAAGGAGGTAAAGAAACTCTTCGAAGCTAAAATTATTGTTTCTTTAAGGTTTTCTAAGTGGATGGCCAACTTCATACCGGTTAGAGAAAAGAGCGGCGAGATAAGACTATGTGTGGACTTCCAAAACTTGAACAAAGTGTCCCTCAAGGATCACTACCCTCTTCCTAAAATGGACTATATCCTGCAAAAGGTGGTGGGTTCCTAGAAGATGTCCATCCTATATGGTTTTTTGGGTTATAACCAGATCATGGTACAACCAGATGACAGGTAAAATACGGCCTTCACGACGCCATGGGGGACATTCATGTATTCCAAGATGCCTTTCAGCCTGATGAATGTTGGTGCCACTTTCCACAGGGAAATGGACATAGAATTTGATGATGAAAAGGACAAGTTCATTGTGATCTATCTGGACGAAATCATAGTATACTCTACCTCCGACGAACAACACCTCGAGCATTTGAAGAAATTTTTCCAGAAGTGCAGGAAATTCAACATATCACTGAATCCAAAGAAATCACATTTCGGGATGGAAGAAGGTAAGTTGTTGGGGCACATTATCCCAAAAGAGGGCATCAATATAGACCCCAACACGGTTGAAGGGATCCTAAAAATCAGCACTCCACGTACTAAGAAGGAAGTGCAATCCTTCCTGGGAAAAGTAAACTTTTTGAGAAGATTCATCCCAAACCTAGCAGAGATTATAAAAAATATCACCTGCATGCTCCAAAAGGGGAACAAGGTCAAGTGGAACTCATAAGACATGAATTCATTTGAATATATCAAGGTGGCACTGACTAGAGCCCATGTGCTAGCCAGTCTAGACTTCACGAAATATTTCATCATGTTTTCATTCGCCTCGGAGCATACGATTGTTAGGGTGTTGTTGCATAAAGACGAGAATAACTTCGAGAATCCCATAGCCTAATTAAGTCGAACGCTAAGGGATGCTCTACTAAGGTACGACATTATGGAGAAACAAGCATATGCCTTAGTGAAGGCCATAAAGGAGTTCAGAATGTACATATTACACTCCCACGTTATCGCTTGTGTGCCCAAAAATTTGGTTAAGGATATCCTAAATTAGCCTGACCCAAAGGGAGGGAGAGGAAAATGGATAGTGGCCATGCTAGAATATGATATCGAAATCAATCCCACGAAGTTGATTAAAGGTCAGGGCCTTGCAAAGTTGATGGTGCAGTCGGACTGTGATGCTGTGGGGATAAACTTCATCATTGATTTGTCATATAATCCTTAGGAAGAAACAACTGCACAGGTATCTCAGGATTTCATAAATTCATCGTGGTATACAGACATCATCTATGTGCTAAGGAACCTGCAAGCCCCTCCGGTTTTAAGTAAGACCAAGTCCATATTTCTAAAGCTCAAAGAGGTTAAGTTCTGTGTCCTGGATAGTTCACTATACTGGAAAGATCTTAGAGGGGTATTGTTGATTTGTTTACTGGAAAATGATGCAAAGAGAGCCATGGAAGAATTTCACAAAGGCAATTGTGGAGGGAACCATTACTGGAAAACCACCACGCATGAAATCCTGAGAGCGGGTTACTATTGGCCTACAATCTTTGCGAATGTATATAAAGAAGTCTCTGGCTTCCACGAGTGTCATATTTTCAACGAGAGAAGGAAGCCGCAATCCTTGCCACTAAATTCAATCTCAGCCGAATCACCTTTCATGCAGTGGGGTTTGGATTTCATAGGGAAAATAAATCCGCCATCCTCAGCGCATCACAAATGGATAGAAGCGGTCCCCACGAAGCAAGCTACCGACGTAGTCATCATCCAATTTTTGGAGACAAATATCTTGTCGAGATTCGGATTCCCTATCAAGATCATAACCGACAACGTAGCCGCATTCAAGTCCAAGAAGATGGAGAATTTTTGTCAGGATTACAATATAACCCTGGGGAATTCTACAACATACTACCCACAAGGAAACAGGTTAGCAGAATCATCAAATAAAATCCTGACAAGGATCATCAAAAGACTCTTGCAAGAATATAAGAAAGCTTGGCATAAAAAGATTATTTATGCATTGTAGGCAGACCGAGTTACAACCAAGAATTCTATCTTTGGGTGGATGCAATTTTCTCTACCTCATTGGGGTTGCTTGTCAGAAAGTTGTAGCAAGAGCAGGAGGCCGAGCTAGATGATGCGCAAAGGAGAATAAATCAGTTAATTCACACACAGAAAATGAGGGAACAGGTGTACAATCGATCGCAGCTCCACCAGGGGAAAATGAATAAATCCTTCAACAAACATTCTAAGAAAGAGGAGTTTCAGTTGGGGGATCTAGTTTTGAAATGGGACATGAGAAATGAATATAAAGGAAATCATGAAAAGTTCGACAATGTTTGGACAGATCCTTTCAAAATCGGTGCATATCGCAGAAATAATGCTTATTTTCTGGAAGAATTAAATGGAGAGTCTATTGGTTGGGGGTCTGTAAACAACAGGTTCCTCAAACACTATTTGATGAAGTAAAGTCCTTTTGAGTCACATACCACTATAAATAGTCGTTTTGTTTTGTGTTGAGTCAATAAGTCGGCAAAAAATTGAAGCTTGAGGTGAAGGCCCTAAATTTATGTTGAGTCTATTTAGGAACTGCGTCGATAGGTTTAGGTTTCATCTTGTTTTTTCATGTGTCATATGTCTGAAAACTAAACGAGGCCCAATGGTCAGGCACCTGGTCTTTTATTCTTTTCCACCTTGCAG
Organism: Picea engelmannii; assembly: GCA_009831015.1. Taxonomy (NCBI): domain Eukaryota; kingdom Viridiplantae; phylum Streptophyta; class Pinopsida; order Pinales; family Pinaceae; genus Picea; species Picea engelmannii. The sequence continues at coordinate 765,141 of ML781344.1, read as the reverse complement.
AGAGGATAGCATCCTCGTTGGAGCCAATTGTTAGTGTCGCCATTTTTCTTTGGTTAGGATCGTCTTAGTCGAGTCATGGATTATGTGTCAAAGTACATAAATTCAGGTACTTAACAATAGAAGGGTCAAAGTCAACAAGTGTCCAGTTGGCCCTTGTAAATGGGAAGGGGTGTTAGAGTTGAAACATGTGTAAATGGTATGGATTTGGCGTTCCTAGATATCCAAGTCATATTAAAAAGGGAGTCGCTACGCACCCCAAGTTGAGTCAAGTAGTTAATAGAAGTTGCGTCGGCAAGTGCAATAACCATTATCAGCTCATTATGAAGGTTGGGAGAATGAAAAATTGTGGCATTCATATCATGTATGCCCTGTAGCCCTTATTGCCTATACGGATGTGCTATGGAAAATATGCAGTTCGATTTGAAACATTCATTCGCCATGAATTCAGTGTTCCTTAGCACGATTCCTCCTTCCACCCGATATGTTATAAATTCCATATGATCTCCACCCATTTTATTCGCGAAATCAGATTCATGCTCTATCTATAAATTTTCTTGCAAGTCCAGGTTGATTGAATTCTCCGCCTTAGGCATTCACCAGATCCACCGTGCACAAGAGAAATAGTGGTCGTGCCATGGAGACCTCCCAAAACATAAGGGAGGGAGAGCGAAGTGGAAAAATCACCAGGCCCGAGCCCCAAAGTGACTGGGATTTGTTCTCATTCACGACAGGCATCCCCACAGATACAAAGGGAGTTTTCCCTTTACCCACAGAAACAATAATATCACACCGCGCGGAACCTGGAGTGGAAGGACCTGTGCAGGAAGGAAAGATATTAAAATCCCTATCTCCCCAATAATAGATACCTCAGAGAAGGGGCAGGCCAAAGAAGAATAAGGAAGTTGGGGAAACCTGAATCCCAGACGAGCCACGTGCAAGATCAGTTGTTGAAAAATTACTTATGCACATTGTTCAACTGGAACCTATTGAAGGTACAAGCCGGGAAAGTGGGAGAAGAACGAGGAGGGTGGATTCCACGGTTACAAATGATCAAGATCCATCTTAGCAGCTGAAGTAGGCAAAACTAGCTATCGTCGAACTTTACTAGGAAAACAGGGAGCTGAGAAAACAACTAGCGACAAAGACCATTGAAGTGTCAGCAATGCAAGGTTGTGAAGGGAACGTGACATGGCTCAAAATATAGCTTAGAGAGGTGAAAGATACAATCGTATAGCTGCGTGAAGAACAGAGGCTATTAGAAGAAAGGTATGTGAAGAATTCCAGAGAATGTGAAGCGACCGAGGAGAAATCCCATGCATCTCTCGCCAACGAACAGAAGCAACAAGATTAGCTGAGTTCGTTCTTGTATCTGCAAATAGAAAGGAAATATTGACATTTTTGAAGGACATATCACCCTAAGACATTTTTTCATTTTGATAATGACCATGACAGTTAGCAGTCACTTGCCACTGCATTCCCCTACCAAATGAGCGTGCGGCAGAAATCAAAGTCGTTACAACAGATAACAGGATTCTGACAAACACTTGTTCGTTCAGATATCTGGTTGAAGGAAAGTATTGGCACATCACTCTCTAATGACGAGACCTGATCGACAACCGAATCCCCATGGCGGATTACAAATAGTCATGATGTAGCCAGATTTATTTGTTGTCTATTTTTGGAAAAGTGTCATGTGAAGATTCATTTAGCGCAGACAGTCAATTTCCTATTTTTTAGAGATGTTATTTAGAAGAGTAGGGTAGCCCAAGTGGCACCCTCGCCTATATATTTGATCTTTTCAATGTTGGTTGGGAAAACTATTATAGACAGTGTCTATTTTGAATGTAGTTCAAGTTCGAATGAAATTTAATGAAAAAGTCATGAAGCTTTGATGAAAAGATTCTAATTGTAGCAGTTGGATGTATTGTTTCCTTATTTTCATATGTACTTCATGTACTCTTTATTCATATCTATTTTTGTCTAAATAGGAACGTATTTTCGAACCTGGGATTCACTGCGCAATGCCCTAGGATTCGCGCCATTTACACAAAACGTTTTCCTCTAAGTTAAACTCTGAATTCATCCTCAACGGTGCTTTGAGTTTCTTTCTGTGTTTTCTCCCCGCCTCACACAACAATTTTACACTAAAGATTGTTTCTCTCTTAGCCTTTATCCTCTCAAGTTTAGTCAATGAGTCATTTGTTCTATCATTTTCTCGAACTGACTCCATAGTCCAAGGTATTACTCTCTTGTGCCAATATAATCGAAACTTATTATTTCAAAGGTGTTAAATCTATCCAACAACTTTAAATCCATATCATGCACTAAGACATTGTCTCCCGAGAGATCCCTCTGCACATCCGAAAGGCTAGTTTCGGGTCTCAAAGTTGGTTGAAAAAGTTACCTCTGTCGTTTTCTTATCAGTCAAACATATTTACAGAGTGCTAACATAGGGAATAAGTGAAAAAAAATTCATCCTCATATTACCTCCATGTGTGGGCATGCATCAATGTTCAATGGAAAACTAGTTCAATTCATGTGTTCCATCTTTGCTCAAACCATCATTAATCACAATTGATCGAATTAGATTTAGAATATCCCACTCTAAGTATAACACTATTATAATTTGAAAAATCAAGCATACCCACTAAAAATGGCACACCTACATATTTAATTGATAAGGATGGACAAATGTACATCATGCTAAGTGGCACACCCTTGTCCAAGTTAGGAAGTAGTTTCAACAATTACACGATTCCATAATGGGAACCATTATCAAACAAGGGGGTGTGGATAGTGTTGATGATATTGTAGCTTCGAGAGGTATTCCCACTAGAGGCCAAGGTGTCAAGCATGTGGGAATATTCATTGGCACTAGATTAGCCTTTCGTTTCAGTGAAATCAGCCTTGGAATGAGGCTACGACCTCATGGGCAAGTTGATGGGATTTGTGGGCGTGTGATGGGGTTTCACACCCACAAAGAGGAATAAAATATTCTAATTAATTGTTGAGTTTAGAAGGGGTGCCTAAAATCACTCATTGAACTTGTATATAAAGGAGAGAATTCATTGTGAGATTTGGTCATAGTGCAAGGATGGAGTTAGCATAAGTGAGTGACCACTTGTGCTAGGAGGCTTGGTGATTTCAGCAAAGGGAAATTCTGCAATGGTGGAAAATTTGGCCTAAAAGAGAGGAAGTTACAAAGAGAGAATCATACGAAGGTGTCTGCACAAGTATTTTGTACTTGTACATGGGTTTTAGTGGCCACATTCACATATGTACACAGGTTGCAGTAAGGTGAATCACATATATGAGGGTTTCAATGGGCACAGTCGCATATGTATGCAGGTTGTGGTAAAGTGAATCATGTGCAAAGTTTTATGGGAAGAAGCAGTTCCATACAGGATGACGTCAACAACAATACATGTGACGTCAACATGCCATACAGGTAGTCTGCAACATGTTTGTGGGAAGAAGGAATTTCCAGAGATTTGTTGAGGTTTAGTTTTCTAATTTTCTGGTTGTTGGAGGACAAGGTTGTCCTCAGCTTTTGGTGAAACTGTATTGGATGGGAGGGATGGTTTTTCCCTCAGGATTTTTGAATTTGACAAGATTATACAATATAAATTTTGCATCTATTTTGTATTGATGATTCATCTATGATCTTGTTTTTTCCACTGCATATATTTTCAGTGTAAAATTGTTCAGTGATAAAAACTAGGGTTTAATGTTATTCACTAGGAAACGATTTTTAGATCTGAAAATTAGTCACATAGAGTTGCATGTGAAAATTGGCATGGCATCAGAGATTGGGATTTGAAGAGAAGGACATCATCTTGAGACACATTGTTGGCTACAACATTGGAAGAGTGTTGTTTTTTTTCTTGTTCCGAAGAGGTCAAAATGGTGAACACATTAAATCTTGAGGACATGTTGGAAGGGGAAACCAACTTTTGGGCTTGGAAGGAAAGGGTTCTTCTTTTGTTGGAAGAAAATGACCTTAAGGAGTATGTTGAGAGTGTGGTTAAAGCTCCTACTGATCCATGGGAATTGAAAATACACAAGAAGAAAGAAGTAAAGGCCAAGCAGGTGTTGCTAGAATCTGTGAAGGATCACTTGATCCCTCACATTGTTGAGAAGACATCTACCAAGGAGATGTATGATGATTTGGTAGGCCTATAACAAAACAAGAAGATTGGGAGGAAGTTGCATTTGAAGCACTAGCTTCAAAATGTCAGGATGTCCAATGAGGACACAATTGTGAGCTACCTTATGAAGATTATTTAGATCCATGATCAAATTGTAGTGATCAGTGAGACAGCTGAGGATGTTGAGTTGGTGAATGTAGCATTGAGAAGTATTCCCATATCTCGGGAACCATTTGTGCAAGGGATCTGTGCACGAGACAAGTTACCAGTATTTGATAGACTATGGACTGATTATATCCAGGAGGAGGCCTGGTTGGTGTCTAGGGATGATATGGATGGTATGGTGAAGAGTAGCAGTAATGAGAACCAGTCCCTTGCAGCCCGCACTAGGAAGGGAAGAAGAGGTTCACCAGGGAGAATGGATTCTCTTGAGAGAGAAGCATCTCCATAACCAAGATGGAAGAAGGATCTCGGTAAGATCATATGTTTTGAGTGTCATTTCCATGTTCACTATGCTTCACATTGTCCACACCAGAGGGGAAGAGGAAGAAGGAAACAAGAATCCATTTTAGACAGGTTCCAAAGGGAGATCTTGTTGGTCTCCACCCTTTCAGGTACAATTTACAACAGGGGGGATTGGTTAGTGGGTAGCAGAGCATCTTGCCATATGACAGGTGCACAAGATTTATTTGACAGCTTCATAGAGACTGGATCAGTTTGTGTGTGGATCCTGGTATGGGAACCAAGCATGTAGTACGAGGATCTGGAATGGTATCGTTCACACTAGATTCGGGTGAGGTGTTGAGCATGTAAAATGTGTTATAGGTGCCAGAACTCAGGATGAGCATTCTCTTAGTCTCAAAGATTGAGAAGAAGGGATACCATATATTATTTTGATATGGACAAGTTTTTTAGTGCCCAGATGATCTAGCTTCAGATCAAAAATGGTTCTTGGAGTTAGGGAGGGAAACCTATATAGTTTGAGGGGACAACCTATGTGACTTGTGACTAGCAGAAGTAGAGAGATAGATGAGGAGGAGCAGGTAGATCCACCAGTGGTGAGGAAAGTGGCCCCACTAGTAGAACAGGTTCAAAGGGAGCAAGTAGCTCCACTAGTGATGAGACAGGTAGCTCCACCAGTAGTGAGGAAAGTGGCCCCACCAGTAGCACATGTTCAGAGGGAGTAGGTATCTCCACTAGTGATGAGCTAGGTATCCCCACCGGTAGTGTCGAATTAGAGGGATTCAACCCTTAGGATCCACTAGGGAGGAGTAACCTCCCATGGTTTTTCAAAGGATATTAGACTTCAAAGGAGGTTAGTAGGTTTAGAGGGAAAAGATGGCTCCAGAGATTGTAAGAAATCAGAGGGAGTCGGGTTTCAGAGGGAGCATGTAGACTCAGATGGAGAATGATCTCAGATATATTCTATTGTTTCAAAGGGAGATTCATCCATTCAGAGGGAGTTCCCACTCATGTTCATGTGAGAGAGAGGCATCTTCCAGGACTAAAAAGCAGGTGTCATGGGTTGAGGAGGCCATATAGGAGGTTCAGAGGTAGGAGGCTTCTAGGAGCTGTGTGTCCTCCATGGAGGATCCACTTGTTTCAATAGATTTTGCTACAATGGCAGAGGAGGCGGACAGTCAGGAACATTAGGGAGTAGGATTTGCTTCAGTCATGGAGGGAGAAACCAGTGAGGCAGATTGGACAACAAGATTTTCTTTAGTGACAGAGGGAGCAACCAGTTAGGAGGATTAGAGTGCAGTTGTGGTAGTAGATTCAGTGCGGGACACAGAGCTACTTCCAGTATGGAAGACAAAGTTATATCCAGATGATGGTCGATGGGATACCTCCCTTGCTAAGAGGGAGTGTTGATGATATTGTAGCTTTGGGAGGTATTCCCACTAGAGGCCAAGGTGTCAGGCATGTGGGAATCTTCGTTGGCACCAAATTAGCCTTCCATTTTAGTGAAATCGACCTTGGAATGAGACTAGGGCCTCATGGGAAATTTGATGGGATTTGTGGGATTGTGATGGGGTGTCACACTCACAAAGAGGAATAAAATATTCTGATTAATTGTTGAGTTTATAAGGGGTTCCTAAACTCACTCATTGGACTTGTTTATGAAGGAGAGAAGTCATTGTGGCATTTTCTCATAGTGCAAAGATGGAGTTAGCATAAGTGAGTGACTACTTGTGCTAGGAGGATTGGTGATTTCGACAAAGGGAAATTCTGCAATGGTGTCAAATCTGGCCTAGAAGAGAGGAAGCCACCGAGACAGAATCATATGGATGTGTCCGCACAACTTTTATGTACTTGTACGTGCGATGTAGTGGGCACAATCTTGTATGTATGCAGGTTGCAATAAGATGAATCACGTACGTAGTTTTTTGGGCAGAAGCAGGATTGTACATGCTGACATCAACAGTAGTACAGGTAACGTCAGTTGGTCGTATAGGTGGTCTGTAGAAGATTTTTGGGCATAAGGAATTTCCAGGAATTTGTTTATGTTTAGTTTTCTGATTTTTTGGTTGTTGGAGGACAAGGTTGTCCTCATATTTTGGTGAAATTATATTCATTGGGAGAGCTGATTTTGCCCTCGAGATTTCTGAATTTGACAAGATTACAAAACAAAAATTTTGTGTCTCTTGTGTATTGATGATTCATCTTTAATCTTATTGTTTTCGCTGCATATATTTTCAGTCAATTATTTTCAGTGTAAAATTGTTCAGTGATAACAACTAGGGTTTACTACTAGTTCACTAGGAAGCAATTTTTCAGATGTGAAAATTAGTCACATAGAGTTGCATGTGAAAATTGACAAATAGATAATGACATTAGTGACAACTTTATAGTTGATGGATTAGTATGTTGAGTCATATTAGAACACATCTAGCACCAAACGTTTGACCCAATAACAATGCCTATAAAACAATTGAGTTGAAACTACATCGAAAAAATCACTTGACTCAACATTCACTAATAAACATGAGACTTGACCATAATAAACACTTCTTTACACTCAACCATACTGACCATAATAAACACTTCTTTACACTCAACCATACAAATTGACCACTAATCATTGAGATTTGTGTGTCAACATCAAGGTTCAACAAGTTAATCTAACCCATGATCTAATACCTCACTAGAAATATGAAACAACTATATGGATACAAACATCCATATCACAAAGGAAATTGACACTCTTACTAAATATGAAACAACGATATGGATACAAATAGCCATATCGCAAAGGAAATCGATACTCTTATTATATAAATATGGTTGTTGTAATACTATTAACTCTCTTGGAATATTGTACAGTACTTACTCTTTATAAATGTACTTGACAAGCATAATCTCAATGCTTTGGGTTATTTGTATGAGATTTGGGTACATAATGGTTCTCAAGGCAACAACCAATGCAAATGTAGTGCGTCCACTTAATAGGCTGGTACACTCATTTTCAATTAATATAATAGGCTGGTACACTCATTTTCAATTAATATATAACACAATATAGTGTAGGTAGGAATCGAAGTTTATACTATTCTACTCTTGATTTCTACCCTTGATTGTCTTTATCGTTAGATTACCTCATTCACAAACACACATATACAACTAAAAATTATTCTCCCTTAGTAAAGTATATAATCAGCTTTGCTTATTCTAATTAAAAAATGCTTCCACAGAATCAATTTTACATGTTTTTACTAAATTTTTATTTTTTTCATTTTAAACCTCACAAAAAGATGTAACATATATTCCCAACTTCATTTTCTAATTAAAAATATTCCCTTCCTAAACACACAATCAACTTTATATATTCTAACTAAGTTTAAATATTTTTTCATTTTAAACCTTATAAAAAGATGTAAGATTTATAATTTTGTGAATAATCAATCCAAATTAAAAACTCTCATAAAAATAAAAATAAAAATATTCCCTTCCTAAACACACAATCAACTTTATATTTTCTAATTAAGTTTAAATATTTTTTCATTTTAAACCTTATAAAATAATGTAACATTTATAATTTTGTGAATAATCAACCCAAATTAAAAACTCTCATAAAAATAAAAATAAATATTCCCTTCCTAAACACACAATTAACTTTATATTCTCTAACTAAGTTTAAATATTTTTTCATTTTAAACTTTATAAAAAGATGTAACATTTATAATTTTTAATTTTGTGAATAATCAATCCAAATTAAAAACTCTCATAAAAATAAATAACATGACAAAGATACCTACAAATAATATATATATATATATATATATATATATACTCCCTTCCTAAAATATATAATCAACTTTACATTTTCTAATTAAAAATATTCCCTTCCTAAATACACAATTAACTTTATATATTCTAACTAAGTTTAAATATTTTTTCATTTTAAACCTTATAAAAAAGATGTAATATTTATAATTTTGTGAATAATCAACCCAAATTAAAAACTCTCATAAAAATAAAAAGCATGACAAAGATGCCTACAAATAACGCTTTTATTTGATGTTTATTTTTTATATATATAAAAAAATTTATATATATATATATATGTGTGTGTGTGTGTGTGTGTGTGTGTGTGTGCGCGCGCGCGCGCGTGTGTGTGTGTGTATGTGTGTGTGGTTTTAAAGATGAAAAGCACGGCAAAAATTTGTTTTCAGATGATATATATATGGTTTTAAAGATGAAAAGCACGGCAATGGCATCTACATATAATACTTTTATTTGATGTTGTATTTCTTAAAAAAATATTATAGTTAAAAGTTTAAATTTTATTTGTTTTTTTTAATTTGTAATATTTATTTTATGACAATGATAATGATTAATTTTATTTAGATTATAATTGATTTATTAAATCTTAAGAAAGGTAAGAGATTATTTGGATTTCTTTAAAATTATATATATGTGCTCAAAAAATATTTAGAGAAATGTTCCAAGATCACCATAGTTTTGATGACTTAGAACGTTAGGAAAATCTATATTTTAACAAATATTTTTAAATTGGGATCTGTAAGGCCTTTTGTGATACCCACCGAGCACACATGCTCCTTGGGCAGATTCAGTGATGGGACAAACAAAGAGGACAAGGAGGAAGTGATTGATTGGGAAAGAACATGTCGTATGGGCATGGGCATGAGCACCTTGGGGCACGATGGTGACGTGTGAGCCCAAGGGGGAACACACGCTTCTTCCCTTGCAACGGGCAATAGAGACTTAGGTTGTGTTTGGGCAAGGACAAGGAAACTTGGGAGCACGCCCAAGGAGTGGACCCATCCACCCTTGGAAGCATGGGCGCACCAAAGAGGTTGGACAACCCCATCGGGGCATGTCACATAGAGAGTCACGATGATCAACACAAGGAAGAGCGCAATGCAAGGGGCGTGTAGTGGTCCAAGAGATGCAACGGTTGATGGAAAAATGTGCTCATTTGGGCGCACCGGGTCCATGAAGGGGCGTGACGGTTCGGTTGAGTGTGACGATTTGCGAAGGGGTGTTACACCCAAAGGATGTGATGTTTCGTATTGGTGACCCTTGGAGTCCATATAAGAGCACAAGACCCGCAACCAAAGGAAAAAGGAAGGGTGAAGGAAAGAGACATGAAGTAGTATAAGGATGGGTGCACAAGTGGGGTGCACCACATGATAAGGCAAGGAGGAGCAACGGGGAAAGTCTAGGTGTGACAGATCCACAAGTTTGGACAATTTTGTTGTATGGGGTAGATGTGAGAATTTTTCCATCTATGTAACTGGGACAAAGACGTCCTCTTTGTAATGCATTGTTTATGTTTCACAATATAATAAATGAAGTAGGGTATTAAGAACTACTGGTGTTGCCCACAATATATCTATGTCTCTTGTGTTTCACATGTTTTCTTTGGTATGCCAGAATGAATAAGTGTTAAAGAATGTTAATAAATGTCTAAGTATATGACTAAGTTGCATAGAGTAAGAGTGTGACTCATCCATAGCCTAGAACATAGTATGGGTATGCTCTAGGTGAAGAGGTTTAGTCCGGGTGAAGTATCCTTGGTTGAGCCAAGCTGCCAAGTGAGAATCGTCGCAAAGCTAAATGTCCATGAGACGCCAAGGTTGGACTTGGGCATGACAGATGATATCAGAGTAGTTTTTCAATGAAGAAATTTGCAGAGACACAACACATAGTATGATAGGCTTCACACAACCTAAAAGTGGGGTGACATGGGGTGGGGTGACTCCTTGGATAGAAGCAGATGAAGTCATACGATGGAAGCAGATTGTAGATGACTCAAGGCAAGTCAAGTCAAGTGTCTCGTCATGACCTGAAGTAGAAGATGAGCACAATGCATGTATAATGTATTGTGATTTTGTTTTTGTTTTTCACTTAACACAGAAAGAGTGGCAAGGATCGGTTTGCGGAAAGCTATGAAGGATTGGTGCCTTGGGTGAAAATATTGGCAGCCAAGACCATTAGTTGTGTTTTGTGGATCTAGTCATCAACATAAGAACAATGCAAGCTCTGGTCGACTCAAGAACCTCGTATAAATTTCTAAAGGCTGAGAATGTGAAGGATCTAGGACTTAGAGTTTCCCCATGCGGAGTTGCGATGAAGGAAGTAAACTCTAAGGAAAAGGAAACAACTGGTGTTGCCTCCTGAGTTCACATTCGACTTGATAAGTGGGAAGGTCGGGCCAACTTCACAATGATGCCTATGGATGACTTTGAGGTAATTCTTTGGTAGGAGTTCCTAAGGAGGATGCTTTTGATCCTCATGCCATGGATGGACAAAATGGTTATACTTGGTAAACAAAAGTCTTGGGTTGTGTGCACAACCACAAGGAAATTCTGGTGGAAAGGTGCAACTTGTGTCTACACTGAGTATGAAGAGAGAAACAAGGCGGAACAGATCATAGATTTATGCAACAATTGTTGGAGAAGTTCAAGAGGATAGAGTGGACCCCTTTTCCACCCGATATCATTGAATTGTTGGGTAACTTTGCATACATAATGCTATATGAGTTGTTAAAATTGCTCCCACAATGACACATTGTTGACCACCATATAAAGTTAGAGCCTAAGATGCAGCCACCGACAAGATCTCCTTACCAATTATCTGGATCTGATTTGGAAGAGTTGAAATGACAACTGACAAAATTGATTGACATAGGTTTCATTCATTCGTCCAAGTCCCCATATGGCACCTTGGTTATCTTCCAAAAGAAGAAGGAAAATTCAGAGCTAGGGATGTGTTTGGATTACCAAACATTGAACAAACATACTATGAAGAACTGATACTCGTTGCCTTTATTTGTTGATTGCTTTAACAAGTTGGAAAAGGCCAAAGTATTTTCAAAGATTTACTTGCGCCATGGGTATTATCAGGTGTGGATTGCATATGGAGATGAGGTGAAGGCAACCATGGTGACGAGGTATGGGATCTATGAGTTTCTAGTGATGCCTTTTGGGTTGTGTGACACCCCTGCAACCTTTTGCACATTAATGAATGACGTGTTGCAACCAATTTTGGACGAGTTTGTTGTGGTTTATTTGGATGACATCATAGTGTACATGGAAAGTATGGAGTGTCACAAGAAACATTTGGCATAGGTATTTGAGGCATTGCGACAAAACTAAATGTTCTTGAAGAAGTCTAAGTATTTTTTTGGGCAGACTGAGATACCATTCTTGGGGCATTGGATTGGCCAAGGATGGATTCTCATGGACCCTACGAAGGTCAAGGAAATAAAATATTGGGAAGAGTCATAGACAATTCATGACATGATAGTATACCTTGGACTAGCCAACTACTATAACAAGTTTGTAGAGGGATACTCCAAGATTGATGCACCCCTGACTGAATTCTTGAAAAAGGAGAAAGCATGGAACTAGATAGAGAGGTGTGTTGGCTCTCAACCAAGTTTTGGGGAAAATTTGATTAGTTTTGGCCCACTTTTGGACTTCGACGTGCCGGTCAAAGTATGAGTGCCCAGACAGAGATGAGATCGCAGATCTCACCTATTTTGAGGGTTATGTGGACCCAATAAGGGGTCCTCTAGGGTTTTGTAACGGGTTTATGGGATGTCAGCCTATGGGTTTTCCCCATGTTTAGGCCCTATTGTAAGGGTTTGTAAAGTATAAATAAAGAGTAATGTAGTGTAGAAGAAGTAGTTATGTGTGAAACAATAGTGCTATGTGCGAAGGAATGTATGTGTGTCGAGGATTTGTGCTCGACTGTGATTTTTTAGAAGGTGCTAAGTGTCGTGATAAGAGCTTTTGGCTCTATGCATGTGACCTATTTTTGGAAGGTAAAGAAGGAGGATCTAGTGTTTAGTGCGCAGATCTCTTGTCTTGTGCAAAGTTCAACTTTATGGCTTAGTGCATAGGAGTGACTGGATGTAATATTTTGGTGAATAATAAAGAGGCGAAGCAGTTTGTGGACATAGCCCCACCTTGGGGTGAACCACATATATCTAGTGTCTCATGGTTTTCTTTGTGCAGTGTTATTTTCATTATGCATTTGATTAGTGCTTTGATTATTATGTGCAATGAGTATATATTTTGTTTCTTAAGTACTTACTTATGTTAAAGGGTAAATGAATGTTGGATTTAACTTATAGTGTTAAGTTCTAGATGCTCAGGGTGCATAATCACTTATTGTTACTGCTTATTTGTCTTTGATTATGCTCTGCGATGTTAATAAGGTTAATAAACTAATGCATGTTCACTTCCTAAGCATTTAAAGAATATTATGTGAAGTGCTCTTATCACAGATTCGTGTCCCAGCTTGGTTACAGACACCTGCGTCCTGTAACCACCCCTGCTTCTACCTCGGGTGAGACTTCGTCTACTTCGCAGGTATTGCCAAAAGGGCCAGTAGTCGGGGTTTTGTTGGTGCGTTATTAAGCGTTGAACCCTAGGTCTGCCCCTGTGCCAAAAAATGGTTCTGTTGTCGGGACCTAAAACTATGATCGCTGGAAACTGAAGTAAAGAAAAAGAAAATCTATGTGCGTAGGTCTACTACTGAAGTGTGCAGTACTCTACTTGACTTGCAAATCTTTCTTAGAAGGAAGTAAGTTGTTTTGAAGAAAAGAGGTAAGATTCTAAAAGAGGTAAGCTTTGTTCTTTGGTAAAAGAAAGATAAGTGAAAATTTATGTTTCGAAAGCATGAATTTAATTATGTTTAATAGACTTTGTCCTAGTCTAAGGGCTAGGGCGCAAGTGAAAGAAAGAGTTTATTTGAGTAAATTTAATGGAAATGAATAAATATGTGTTATTCCTATGCATATAAAGAGTTTTTGGACTAATAAGTGGATGCAAGAACCTAGAAAGAATTTTTGCAGATTGTAGGTCCAACACTATGATCCTAGGGGAAGTGCGGAGTATAGAAAAGATTGGGGAACATTTAAGAGAAAAAGAGGATTGACTTTGTGTTATAATTGTAGAAGGTCGAGATAGCTTGCTAAGGAATTCCATGGGGTAAGCCCTATTTGTATTTGTTGTAAGGTTGTTGGTCATGAGGTTGAGGATTGTCCAAGGATTATTTCTAAAGTTGAAGGGAGGGACATAAGACAAGAAAATTATGAAAAGAGTCAAGAGACTAAGGGTATGTTAGAAAATCATAAAGAGAAAAGGCCAGAGGAAGTTCAGACTATGTTATTATAGTTGGAATAAATTATGGATGTTCATAAAGATGTCAGTTTACCAGAAATCCTGAAAGCAAAACAACGCCTAAGTGTAAGAATAGAAGACTTCGACATAGACTGTGTAGTCTAAGATGAAGAAACATAAGTGAATATTATGACAGAAGAAACTTGGGAAGTTTTCGGAAAGCCTATTGTGGTGCCTTCTTTAGGAAGGATAGGCTTGTTTAAGGGAAAGATGATAACTTTATGTGGAAGAGTAACTACTGTACCTATTATTGTTCATGGAACATCGACTGAAGAAGAATTTGAAGTCATTAGGTTTGTTGAGGATAGCACCCCTTTCCAACTATTTTTAGGTAAGACTTGGATTGAGAAGGATCATATCAGAAGGAAAGCAGAGGAAGAAGCTACAGAGAAGAAAAATCAAGAATTAAGGGATTTCATAGCTAGGAAAATAGACCAACTAAGAGAAGAACGGGAGGATAAGTTGAAGCAACAGAGCAAAGTAACAACGCAAGAGGGACAAAAAGAAAAAGAATTAGCTATCAAGGTTGAAAGAATGCAAGAAGGCTTAAAGGACCTATCTATTCAAGAGAGAAGTGTGCCCACTCAGGAAGTGTTAAGAAAAGGGATATTAACTTCAGAACCTTTGAGGGTACCTCAACAGTGCGAAGCCACTACGCTAGGGGAAGATAAGAATAAAAATGGAAAGAGGATTCCAGAAATAGTTAAAGAGACTTAGATAATAGGAAAGAAGGCAAGGAAGCTCAATAAAAAGAAGGCTAAGTTGAAAAAGCTACAAGAAGTTAAGGAAACCAGATGGAAGACTTCGCAAACCGAAACCTCACAGGAGGTAGGTTCATAGGGTTTCAACCTTGTTGGAACAACATGTTAGAAAAACAGGACCGCGGAGCAATAAAATAGAACAAATGCAGAAACAAAACACAGAAGACACACAATATAAGAGAGACATAGATTTATGTGGTTCACCCAGTGTGGGCTACGTCCACCAGAGAAATTGTCAGGTCCTTCCTTTATTATTATCCAGCAAATGAAGGGATACAACCTACAGCAAAACCTGTTGTAACTTC
>ML781344.1:719614-750171 GCA_009831015.1 Picea engelmannii | reverse complement strand
TGTTTTTCCATCGCATTTCTTCACTAAGGATAACACCAACAACATCATCAAATTTTAAAGTATTTGAACTAGAGACAGAGTTACTTACAACCATGACCAAGCTGTTCCATTTTTTTAGCAATGAGCACACGATTAGAAGAGCCTTGACCTCATCATCAAAGTCCACTTTTACATAACTTAGTTGATTAGTAACCGTATTAAATTCATTTAAATGATCTACAACAGACCCACCTTCTGACATATTCATATTAAATAATCTCTTCATTAGAAATACCTTATTGGACGCTGAGGGTCTTTCATACAATTTGGGCAATGCGTCCATCAAAGCCTTTGTTGTCTTTTCTTTGGAAATATTGAAATCCACCGACGTTGCCAGGCTCAGCTGTATCATTCCTAGAGCATTTTTGTCAAGAATCTCCCATTCTTCGTCCTTCATGGCCGTCGGCTTCTTTGTTACTCCACCCAATGGTTGGAATAGATCCTTCTGATATAAATAATCCTCCATATGCATCTTCCATAACTGGTAGTTTTGGCCGTTAAGTTTCTTGACCCTAAACTTTCCATCTTCCGACATTGCTCCCACTCGAACCAGAAACCCTCTTTTCCTGCGAGTTACCTTTCACTCTGATACCAGTTGTTAGAAAAACAGGACCATGGAGCAATAAAATAAAACAAATGCGGAAACAAAACACAGAAGATACACAATACAATAGAGACACGAATTTACGTGGTTCACCCAGTGTGGGCTACGTCCACCATAGAAATTGTCAGGTCATTCCTTTATTATTATCCAGCAAATGAAGGGATACAACCTACAGCAAAACCCGTTGTAACTTCCTCTTCTTTCTCTCGTAGTCTCCTTTCTCAAAATACAATATTTTCCATCAACCATAGTTGCAATACATTTCCCTCATAAAAGAGGGTTGCCTTCTAGGGAAAAAAACCCTAACATAATCTCTATTATTAGATCTGCAACCTTATAATGAACGGTACGGATTTACAATGAAATTGCAATATACATTTACAAGGCAATTTTTCCTTCGGGGGCTTTTCCCCCAAACCCCTGTTGGGGGGCCGCTTTCCCCCAGACCCCCCAGCCGGGGGGATAGCCCCCCCAGACCCCGAAGAGGGGGTACCCCCCCTCTGCACTCCCCCGCGTGGAAGAGTGTACATACTTATGGGGTGTAAATACTTCATGGGGTATAAACAAGGCTGAAAGTAAAAAAGCCTCTGAATCAGGAAGATAATCAGGCTCCACAACCAACACCAGAGAGGTTGGACGACCCCATCAACACACCCACAGAGAGTCACAACCATCGACACAAGGAAGAGGACAAGGAAAGGAGTGTGTGCCCAAGAATGAGGCGTGTCGAAACAAGAGACATGATGGTTGATGGACGGACGTGATCCTTTGGGTGCACCGTGTCCATGAAGGGGCGTGACGATTCGATTAAGTGTCATTATTTGTGAAGGGGCGTGATACACCCAAAGGACATGACATTTCACATTGGCGACCCTTGGATTCAATAGAAGAGAATAAGACACACAACCAAAGGAAAAAGGAAGGGTGAAGGCTAGAGACATGAAGTAGTCTAAGACTGGGTGCACAACATGCTGAGGCAAGGAGGAGCAACAAGAAAAGTCTTGGTGTGATAGATCTACAAGTCTGGATAAATTTATTGTATGGGGAAGAGTTGTGAGACTTTGCCCATTTATGTAACTGGGATAGGAGAACCCTCTTTGTAATGCATTGTTTATATTTGCAATATAATAAATGAATTCGAGTATTAGGCATCGTTGGTGTCTCCCGCACTATATTTGTGTCTCTTATGTTTCCCATGTTTTCTATTATATGCCATAATGACTAAGTGTTAAAGAATGTTAACAAATGTCTAAGTATGCAATTGAGTTGCATAGAGTAAGAGTGTGACTTGCCCATAGCCTAGAACAGAGTATGGATATGCTCTAGGTGAAGACGCGTAGCCCGAGTGAAGTATCCTTGGTTGAGCCAAGATGCCAAGGGAGAATCGTTGCAATGTCACACATCCATGAGATGTCAAGGTTGGGGTTGGGCATGACTCTTGGGGGCGTGACATGATCTAGTTTAGGTATACACAGACATTCTAAGAGAAAGTGATTTTCATCTTCAACCGTCTTAGTATCACAAAGATGGATTCTTTCGTCCCACAAAGTTTTGGGAATTGACGAGTGCCCAACTTTTTGATCTTCTAGACCACCTCCTTGTAGTATCTTAATTTTCTTTAATCCTCTAATTCTTTATCACACCACCTATTCCCTTTATATTTAAATGTAATACTATTTTTAATATTATGAAGGCTTGAGCACTAGTGGTTTTGGCTCGAGTTTGAAGCAATTTTGGCGAGCCTATTGGGAAAGAAAAACAAGGAAAAAAACAGATTGAAAAACAAATTAAAAAAAAAATGTTTTTATTCATATATTTTTTTATAAAACTCTTAGTTTTTTATTGCTATTATAGATTTATTTTAAAAAATGATAAAAATTTTATTATTAATATAAATTAATTCTAACTTGAAATGTTTTAAACATATAAATAAATAAATAAACCAAAATGTGGATCTTTAATTATTTATATATTTTTTTTGTTATCCATTAATTTTTACTCTATGTATTTTTTTTTTATTTTTCTGTGTCCCTTACGATGGGTGGTTGAAATGTTGGACATTCCAAAAAGTTCAATTATCATTATGATTAACTGTGAAAACCTACACATTCAAATTTTAATATAAGTTTATTTTATTTTAAAATTTATTACAAAAATATAAAAACTCCATTAAACATTACATTATATACCTTTCGGATCTTGAAATGTAAAAACACTCAACTTTTAAATTTTTTGCTATTAATATAAATATATTAATAAACTTTATACATACTTTTCTATTCGAGGAGAACGAAAGTACAATTTGAAGGTGCCCTAAACATGTATAAAAAAATATCAAAGGCACATTTGCCTTCAAAATGACATCATCAATATGTCTACAATTTTATCATCAATATCTTTTCTATTCGAGGAGAATAAAAGTACAATCTGAAGGTGCCCTAAACACGTATAAAAAATATATCAAAGGCACATATGCCTTCAAAATGACATCATCAATATGTCTACAATTTTATCATCAATACCTATGCATCAAAAAGTCAAAAATTACATCCTGAACAATATCATCCAAACAAATATCAATACAATCCATTGAAAGTTAGATATTTATCATCTCTCCCAAGTATGAAATAATCTAAAAGGATCCAATTGAAATGGGCAGTGCCTACTTTGACAAAGTGTTTACTGCAGAATTATGCTCTTGAAAGATGTGTTGATATTGAATTTGAAATAGTGATTTTAAAACATCTAAAGTTTGTTGGGCTAGAGCAATCAAATTGATATTGTAACCTCTCCCAAGTATGAAATAATCTAAAAGGATCCAATTGAAATGGGCAGTGCCTACTTTGACAAAGTGTTTACTACAGAATTATGCTCTCGAAAGATGTGTTGATATTGAATTTGAAATAGTGATTTTAAAACATCTAAAGTTTGTTGGGCTAGAGCAATCAAATTGATATTGTAACCTCTCCCAAGTATGAAATAATCTAAAAGGATCCAATTGAAATGGGCAGTGCCTACTTTGACAAAGTGTTTACTGCAGAATTATGCTCTCGAAAGATGTGTTGATATTGAATTTGAAATAGTGATTTTAAAACATCTAAAGTTTGTTGGGCTAGAGAAATCAAATTGATATTGTAACCTCTCCCAAGTATGAAATAATCTAAAAGGATCCAATTGAAATGGGCAGTGCCTACTTTGACAAAGTGTTTACTGCAGAATTATGCTCTCGAAAGATGTGTTGATATTGAATTTGAAATAGTGATTTTAAAACATCTAAAGTTTGTTGGGCTAGAGCAATCAAATTGATATTGTAAATTAGTGCATCTTTCTTCATCTACTTAATTATCAAAAGAGACAATAATAAGCTTAACATTTTGGTTATTAGCAAATCTTAAATGAGATACTTAATTAAAAAAGAGATAATAATAATAAGCTTAACATTTTAGTTATTGGCAAATCTTAAATGAAATACTTAATTACCMAAAAAAAAATACAATAGTAAGCTTAACATTTTAGTTATTGGCGAATCTTTAAAAARATAATAGAGATAGAAATTCTACCCTATTATTGTTGTATGTTCGTACATTTACCTTAAAGAAAAACTTTTATTCTTCAATAAATAACATAAAACTAAGTCCACACATGATCTTGGCATGGGCCATCAAAAAATGCCCATGGGGAACTACCATAAAAAATGATCTCCCAAATGTCTACCAACCTATGCTTTAACAATTTTTGAATAAAGAAACATATTAATAAACTTTATATTGGTTGAGTTAGTTTATAAGGAAATATATTAATAAACTTTATATTGGTTGAGTTAGTTTATAAAGAAATATATTAATAAACTTTATATTGATGTAGTTAGTTTATAAAATTTACCATTTAAAAAATTTCAAATTTTTTATTATTAATATAAATATATTTTAACTTAATTTTTTTTAAATAAATAACTATAATGTTGATTTATAATTATTTATTTTTTTAAAACTAAAATATATTCAATGATGTATAAATTTTTTAGGTGTTTAAGATTTTTAAACATTCAATATTTAAAGTGGACTCCACCCATCATCACTAGTACATATAAAGCTGAAATAATAATAAAAATGAGTGGACCAACTAATCTGTATAAGAACAATAATTATTTATTACATTATAATATAAAAATTGAAGAAAAAGAAAAACAAGGAAAGGTAAAATGAGGAAATTTTGTTTTTCAATTTGCTTTCGTCTTTTTATATTTTGGTGTAATAAATGAGTATTATTATAACATAATAATTTTTTAATTAGTTTAATTATTTTTTCACAATAGTTTTTTGATTATTTTATTCTTATAAAATAAAAGTAATTTATTAATTTTTATTTTAAAAATCTTAAACCCAAGATTCATTTTTATTGTTATGTTTTTTTTTTAATATGAATAGAATGTCAACTTGAAAATCTCAAAATCTCATACACAATTTTTTCTACTTTGAAACATAAAAATTCTTGATACAACAAGTTATCACATTCTCACCAGTATTAATTTAATTCAAATAAACATCTACAAGAAAACACTAAAGAAAAAGAAACAATATATATAAAAATACCTAATATTACAAGCATCCTATGTCCACAAGCTATCTATGTTAACCAACTATGGCAACAATGACATATTTTTATGATGAGATTTAGTTTCACAATGAGACAAACTATTGCTACAATGACATATCTGTATGATGAGATTTTGTTCCACATTGACATTCCTCTTCTTATTCGGCAGTGGCCATAACCACTCGGCTGAGAGGACTTGGACCAATCTGCCTCCTCTTCAACGAATTCCTCCTCTGCATTATGGCAAACTCATCATCTCTCCTCCTCCTAGTCATCATCTTCTCCTCTTCTATCACCGACTTTCTCATCAATGAGTTGTCCATCACCGACTTTCCTCTAAAAACCCTCCTTCGGGCAGCAGCGGCGTGCGGCTGCGGGCAGGTGACGACGCGAGCGGCAGCGAGCGGTTTCTTGAACGCCGCTGCTTCTTCCCGTCCACCCGCGGCCGCCGCCGCCGGCTGGACGGCGGTGCCCCGCCAGCGGAAGGAGTCGGTGTAGGGTATGGGCGAGCAGAGGAGGCAAGAAGAAGTCCGCGTGAGAGACGAGGGGTATGAAAGCGCCCGCGGCGGAGTCCGTGGTGGCGTCAAGGGGAGGGATGGTCCCACCTCGGTTGCGGGGAAAAAAGAAGAGGAAGAGGAGGAAGAAGAAGAAACAGCCGAAGTGCTGCAGCATTTTCGGAGCTTTGCATGTTTGTGTTGCTCAACTGAAGAGATAGGGTGATTGGGAAACCGGAACACAATTTTTGCTACTTGCATAGCTTTCTGATACCATGCTGATGATTTCCTACAACAAATGAATACACAATGTGAGAATGGGAATGGGAGCATCAAACTCTTTCAATGCCTTTGAAAAAATACATATCTTGTCCATGTTTTCTGGTTTATGATTTTGTAAAAGATTTTGTTTAGACTGCATCCTTCATTTGAAAACTCATCTCTCTTTGCCTTGTGGCAGAGATATGAATGAAGAATTCAATCTGAAAAAATCTTTCATACAAAGATAAAAGAACAAATTAACAACCTGTCGAACTGCAAAAATCTATATACTACTAAATCCATATCTTTCACAAATCTCAGTGTTCTTACACCTGAAAACAATGTGCATTTAGTATATTGCTTCATGATTTATTGATAAAAACCATCTTTCAAAACAGAGGTGTAAAGATCAAATCTTGTATTGCTTTCTTACCGTATTAAATGAAACAAAGTTGAGATTTATAACTCCCCACAGAGCAAACAAGTTGAGATTTACAACTCCCCACAGAGGTTGAGATTTATAACTCCCCACGGAGCAAACAACAACATTTGTAAAAAAAGGCTGGGATTTATAACTCCCCACAAAGAAAACAAAAGCAAATCTTTCATCAAACAGAAACAGAGCCAAAACTGAAAGAAAGATATTTGGGGGCTGTTGGAAGGTTACCTTGATTTAGTCTTTTTAGAATCTTGCATCAATGTTGAAGGAAGGCTATGGACAGATTTTGTATGCAGGGATGCTGGGATTGATGAACCAATGCTCCCATCTCTTAGCTGAGCAGATGAAATCCTAAGAGCTCAGCTCTTTAGCTTTATGATAGTTATATTCTTGGAAAAGCTTTTGAATGCTACAATGGGATTCCCACTAACGGGTTGGGAGAATGAGTTTCTAGGTGTGTGGGTCCTTCTAATGAATGGACCCATTTGGTCTCTCTCCACTTGGTGCCTGGCATTTTGCTGTTGTGGGTGGGCATTATTTTTATGATTATGCTGTCTGCCTTCAAAACTTTGGATAAATCAAGTAAATTTGAACTATAACCCTCAGATCATGGCATGAATCAAACCTGATAATAAATTTAAATCTGTGATCTTTGGGTCATGTAATGTTCTGGGACCAGGATTCAAATGGCTGGGGTACATCTGAGCTCACCTTTACGGATGCCCTTCTTGAGGGGTGGTCCCAATCATGCCAGTCCCATGTGCCATTTTTGTGCTGTTTCCTTAGTGCGTACATGTTGGGACCTCTCCTTAAAGCCTGAGGGAGGATATAATATTTAGTTCCTGAGACGTTACTTCAGGGTCTAGTTGATGCTTTGTTCGAAGCTAAAGTTGTTCTTCCACGCTGTTATTGTTCTTTTTAGTCTCGTGATTCTCCGTCTTACCATCCTGTGTATTCTCTTTGGTGCCTTTGACACAGCATTGGGGTGCCTTGGGCCCAGAACCCAACAATCTTACAATTTAAATGCATAACTTGGTTTGTGCTGTGCTCAACTAGTTAGAACAAAGATTAGAATGACATTGGAAAATGGAGGAGTTTTTTTTTAAGGCAACTATCACTTGAATTTCGTTATATAATTTTGGGTTAAATTGTAATTTTTCATGATTGAAATTGCATTTTTAATGTATAAATAGATTCAGGGTTAAATTGCAATTTTTCATGACTAAAATTGCATTTTTGAATGTATAAATAGATTCAGGGTTAAATTGCGATTTTTCATGACTAAAATTGCATTTTTGAATGTATAAATAGATTCAGGGTTAAATTGCAATTTTTCATGACTGAAATTGCATTTTTGAATGTATAAATAGATTCAACATCCTCAAAAACTCCTACTACACCTAGATTATGCCATCTCAACCACTGATATCTATGATTTGAACAATTCTTCTGAATTTTTTTGCCTAATTTTGAATAAACACAATAAAAAAAATATGACAGAAAAAAATTCAAATCTTAACATGTTTAGACTACACTTTGGAAAATCATTGTTAAACATGTATAAATGCCTCTCGATTCCCCTAAGTTAGGTCGGGGGTGTTGTATAACCACCTCTAAAAATCTCTCTACCACCACCGTAAGAACATGAAACTAATTACCCAGTTAAAATGATGTTCCTAGATTTGAAAATTTACTAACAGTTATAAATTTTTATATAATTACAAACCTTATCATACATTACTTTCTCTAATATACACTTAGAATGTATAATATATGCTCAACAAACTTCTCATCTTGTGTATCACTTTTACATAAATAAATAAATAAAAATTAATTCCAAACACTTTAACTTTTTATATGATTATATCCACACATTAAAAGTCTTGAATTTTTACCCGTTCACTTTCCCCAATCAAATTGATAAAAATTATTGTATTTTAATAATGAGTAATAATACCCTAGGAGACTATGGATCCAGTGGCTAATATAAACCATCATTACAATAATGACCTAGATTCGACATGGATGAAGCCTTAATTATGTTGAATTGATGAATTGACACCCTCAAATTAAAGCAATATTACACTATTGCAAAGTCAAAATTCATACTTCCCATTAATTTAAAAAATTACAATCAAACCAAAATATAATAATAAATAATATATCATAATAATTTTTTTATAAATAAATAAAATTGACTAAGTAAGAAGAGTAAAGGGATGAAGTAAGAAGAGTAAAGGGATGACTTTTTATGGGGATGTGATGGGTTGATGTTAACATTCCATTCTTTATTAAAAAAAAAAAATTGCATCGTGTGATGCGTCTATGATGTTAATGTTAGATTCTTTTTTAAAAAAGATATTTTTGTGTAGGTTATATAAAAATATATATATATTAAATAATATTTAAATTTTTTTAAATGTAAAATTAAGTTAATAATTTATGAATAAATTATATATAATTTATTAATAATAAATTTATTAAGAAAAAAATGTAATAATAAATAATATATTATAATTGTTTTAGATAACCAAAATTTATTGAAATGGGAATAATAAAAAAAATAGCATATATTATGTAAAAAACAAAAAATAAAAAAACATTTAAAAAAATGGCATATATTATGTAAAAAAGTAAAGAAGCATTCCATTCCCTCTTTTATGGATCATGTGATGTGTATATGATGTGAACATTTAGTATATTATTACTTTATTATTATTATTTAAGAGATATTTTGTGTGTTTGATGTTTTTTTTCTTCAATTAATATATTTTAAAGTAAATTTTGTTGGTATTTCTTTTTGAATTTTTTTTACACTTTTATGATATTTTTCTATATATTAATTGTTGAGATTGTATAACCATGTATAATATGATTTTTTGAGGAAGTTAAATACATTTATACATTCTAAAATATAATTTCAACAATGAAAAATTAACTTATAAATAAATCACATATAGCACATTAACAATCCATTCATTATGAAAGAACATGTCAAAAAGTAGGATTTGAACTTAAATAAAAAGAGTAACGACTTTTCCTATAACCACTCACATTATACCCAATTAACTATATATTTAATGTGTTATATAATACATAAATATAATTAGAATTTTTTTTTTAATTTATATATATAATTAAAATTACGATATGTATTTTGAAATTATTTTTATAATTAAAAATATTATTTATATATATAAAATAAAGAGTGATAAGTTATCAATAGGAACACCTTAGTTTAAAAAGAAAGGATGTTAACTTAGTAATCTATTTCTCAAATATAAAGGTTTTAAATTTATTTTGGTAATTGCTTTAGGTAAGTTTAACACTCAAGAATTACAAACAAACAAAAAAACAACTTAGAAGGAACTTATGTTAGATTCAACATTTTTCCATATTTGAATAAGGGGTTTTTCAATATAATTGTGTTATTGTGTTTGAAGAGTAGAAATAGCCAGAGACAAATTTTGACTTGAGAATATATTGTTTTTCATTAAAAAAATTGTTTTGAGTATAAGTATGTTGCAGGTTTGTGTATGAAAATGAAGGATTATTCACATAAAATATGGAAGAATGACAAAAATGTTTATTAAAGTAAAGAAACAAGAAGTTAAAGTGAAAGATTTACTAAACATTTTAAGGAGATGATATAAACACATATATTGTAATGATTATGGTATAATCTTTTTAGAAATGAGTTTTTTTGAATGATTGTATTTTTGGAAATGGCGGGAGATGATATAAACACATATATTGTAATGATTATGGTATAATCCTCTTATAAATGAGTTTTATTGTCTGATTGTATTTTTGGAAAGGCCAGAGGAGGTCTCAGTTTGAATTGGAAAATTGAATTGGAGAAGTTTAAAAGTTATATTTTTAAACTTTAGTTAATGAAAAAAATAAAGGAGAAGTTTAAAAGTTATATGATTTCGATTTTTTTTTGGCAATCTTCATTGAAATTAGGTTATAGAATAATTGTTGGAATTGCAATTTTTCATTGTTGAAATTGAATTTTTTAATATATATGGGATTAAGTGTCCTCAAAAAACCCTATTACACCTAGATTGTGCAATCTTAACAATTGATATTTTGGATTCCAACAATTCTTCTAAATTTTTAGTTTTAAGAAAAACTATCCAAAAAATATGGCTAGAAAAAATCATATTCATAGTATGTTTATACTACGTTGAAAACAATTAATAGTTAAAATCCCTTCCAACCCCATTAGTGCGTTAGTTAGATAGATATTAAAAATAAAAATAAAAACAGTTTAATAATATGTCATATTTAGAAGTTGGATAACCATTTATAAATGTCTTTGTCTGCATAAGCCAAGGGAAACTTAGAATTTTTTTGTTTGAAATTCAACAAGAATCATTTTGGATTGATGGAATTGTATTATCAATCATTAACATTACAAAATCAGGTTGCATTGAAGATATTGGAGGGTACCGAATCTGTTTCTATATCAAAAATAATGATTTCGACAATCTAAAATAGCAATTTCAACAAAAAAATTTATGACCAAATTATAATAATGACAAAACCAGAAAAATCAAAATATATATCTTTTTTCTTTAAATATAATAAAATAACTAAATTATCACATAAATTTTAAAATTAAATACTAAAATGCTAAAAAAAAAAAAAAAATTATATAAAATGTGAAGGTCAAAAATTTTAAATGGGTAAGAATGTTTATAAATATTCATATAAAATTGACAACACTAGGAATACAATTCTATATGTTTTAAGTGTGACTACTTGGGGGGAGAGCAAATCAATGGCGTATCACTAAAAAGATGGAGGAAGTTATGGAATACCAAGTAATGTTTTGCGCGTGATGATAAGTCTCCATCTTAAGAAATGTAGCATGTTTCATTTATCTTAAAATGTGCACATCCCTAGATCATGCTAGAATTTCTTAGATTATTTTAGATGAAAAAGAATTAGTGGAGTGACAGGTTTCTGAAATTTTTTATATTTGCAATTTGCTATATTTAAAAAAAAAATCTATCACTTCAATGTTTTATTTAAGATGCTTGAAAAATGAATAATTTTTTTATTATGATTAACAATCACAAGTTCAAGTATATAATAAAAATTAAAAAAATAACATTTTATATTAGATAATCATTTTTATACAATATAATATATTAAATTAGATAATCATTTTTATAGAACATGTATATTATGTTTGAACTTTATGTTATGTTATATTTAATAATTAATGAATATTTTAATGAAAATAATAAAAAACCATGATATTAATTAAGAATTATCAAATCATTAATTAATAAAAAAGAAATTAAAAAAGTTATAAAGTAAAAAAGTTAATTAATAGAAAGTAAAGATATTATTTTGTTTAATATATTTTTTAAAGTTTTTTACATTTTTATTTTTGTTTTTAATTATAAAAAATTATTAACTTGCTCTAAATCAAATTAATTAGCTACCTCTTACATCCTTATCTTACTTGTAAAAGTCTTTTTTGAGTGCTCTACTTAGATTGACATGTTCTTTCTTTTAAGTAACTCTTTGAATAGGCCAACTAATTATAGATACAATTTTTGTCCCAAATATTTGTAATTGTTTTTATTGATCATTTTTTTATTATTATTTTTTTTAATTTAAAATTTTAATATTTCAAAATTTTTTATATTATAATTTTTTATTTTAATACTATCATATTTAAATTCTTCATTTTCATTAATGTATTATATCACTTCTTTATCAATATGATATTTGAGATTTTCCATTTACATAATAATAAATATTTATATTTAATTATTTATATCAACATTTCAAACTTCACTCAAGTTTCTCTTCAAATATATTGTAAAATAGATTGTAAATTGTTTAAACGATCCTCACCTCAACTTTTTTTCTTTTCTCGACTTTTTCGTCAACTTGAAGTGTTGTTTTAATTGCTAAACCACTTACTTAGGGTTGAAATTGTTTCTCCAACTATAATGTTGTTTTAATTGCTAAACCACTTACTTAGGGTTGAAATTGTTTCTCCAACTATAAATTTAGTATTATAACCATATAACATCTCAAATAAGAGTGTGTATTAACTAACATTATTTTAATTTTTGAGTTTTCTTTTGGATAATGAGGTAGTGATATGCCTCTACGAAAAGGGTTTCTTTGTTATGCTTTTGAGATGAATAAAAAATAAATAGGTTGTTAGTGAACAAAGTTGGTATCTAGATGAAGTTATGCATATTGAGTTTTGATCTTTGTTAGAAGTAAGATTACAAAGCATCCCTCTCAAATATTAGGGTTTCATATTTCTTTTAAGCATTAGTAATGTCTAATGTAAGTTTATTATGATTTTATTATGTTAAGTTTATAAACAAACATGATTTTACATAAAACTTATGCTCGAGTTTATATTTTCATAGATTTTGAGTAAATGGTTTTTTAATACAATTGTGTTGGAGAGTGGAAATTGTAGTTGGACACAAACATTGTACTATGAACACATTGCCTTACACCACAAAATTTGTGTTAAGGATGAGCATGTAGAGACTTTGTGTGGGAAACAAAAGGACCATCAAGATAAGATATGCAAGAATAAAAAATCCTCCTAGTGGAAGGACCCAGTATCAAACCATGATGGGGTGGCACCAAAAAAATCTATTGAGGTGAATAAACATTCAATTATAGTTCAGGAATCCACCAAACACTGTGAATGATAGGGATGTGCTTTGGTATCTATGAATCTGGGAGTTTATATGCCTCATTTTGGCAGTTACTCAGGGACTAAAAGTCTCCAAGCTAGGTTTTTGTTGGAGTATATTTTGGAGACTTGCAATCACTTCATTCTACTTCAACAACTTTGTCATTTGGATTACATCACTTTGTATGGTGTTATAGCCTTTTAGCAACTTGTTTGCTAGGAGAATTACAATTGGCTTTGAGCATTATTTTAATCCTATTTGGATTTGGGTTCAATCATGTTGATCCACATCATCGAGACAGAGGTTGTTTTTATGCAATTTCTCTTTCAGATCATTGTCTCATTGGATTCATCAAGGATATTACCACTTAATGCCTTATCATTGAGCAAGGTCAACATCTGCATCATGCTCATTCAACATCAACTACAACAACACTTCCACCTCTCTCTTGAAAACATTGGAGGCCAATGCTTCTGTTGTTGGGAGGAATGGTAGGGATTCTAGTCCCTAGCATTAGCATATATACTTAGTTTATCACATTAATTTGTATTAGGATATTATTATTGTGGAAATTTTGTGTAATGAATCTTTTTGGGTTTTGGTTGATCTATTCTTCCATGTGAATTATTGGCCCTTGATTTGTAAATCCGCCCCATTTACCCCACATGCATCATTGGAGGGTACTCATATCATGTTTATGAACAAATGGCATCCCCATATTATTTGTGTGTGAAGTAGAAAGAATCATGGAACCTTGTGTAGTTTGTTCATAGTGTAGGGTTTTTTCACTATCGCATCACCTGGTCATCTGTGTCCAATCAATGCCTTCCAAGTGTTGCTCAGAGATAAGTCCACTTCACTCCCACATGTCCAAAATCAGGGGGTTTCCACGTGTCATATTGTCATGTAGGTGTGTATTGGGAGGCTGATCCAAATTATTTTGAGAATGAAATGGAACATACACATAAATATAGAGAGTACAACAATACAATGAAACCTAACTTATATTAATGAATAAAATAGTAGAACATTATAGAACACAAACTGGCTAGAATGGTGGTAGCTTATCTTTGAAGAGAAAGTGATGTCGTCTATGCTCATCCAAAGAAAGTTGATTACAAAGAGGCTGAAAATTTCATTTTATCCTGAATCCTAAAAAACAAAAGAGGAAAAAACCCTAAACATCAAAACCCTAACCCTAGAAGATGAAACGCCAAAAGTATTGTGGACCCCGAGGTGGTTAGTTGATACGCGAACTTTCTGGGAGCACAACTTTTGCATACAATCTATGTTTGGGGTTCATGATAGCTCGTTGAAAAGAACTATCCAAATATTACAAATTTTGGCTAGGGCCAAGGCATACCATTAACAACCCCTAACCCCTCGAATGTCCAAAAAACATCGTTTATGGCCTCAAAACAACCCCGAAAGTTTGGGACCCAAAAAACCATAGAAAAAATACCAAGAAGATAGAGAATTGTTGAGTTAGTGGAAGAGGTGGGTGGCCACCGATATCCACCTGGATCATTCCTCCCCCATTAGGAAGCAATGGTATCCATTGTGTCAAGTTATCTCATCAGATGGGGAAAATTCTATTGAATTTGGCTCTTAGTGAGCCACTTGCCTTGGTGAAGAAGATGCCCCCCGTTGGTGACCCGGTAGAGCTATATGTTTTGTTGGTGGGTGCCTTTCATTTGTCTATCCATGATTCGATCAAATGTATCTTGCTCAAGGAAGTCAGGGTTGAGTTCTATAGGGACCAAGTGCTCAACTACCTCTACGGTGTCTAGTAAAGGTGGAAAATATGGGCGAAGGAGCTCCACATTAAAGATTGGATGCAAGCCAAGGAATGGGGGGTTACTTAATTCAAAAGCATTCTGACATAAAGCCTTGGTGATGGTGTGAGTCCCATATTGAAGTGGGTGAAGCTTGTGGTGGGGTCATGTAAAGGGATCTTTCCACAAATGTAACGAGACCTTGTCACTGACTTAAAACTTGTGTGGAACTTGATGTTGGTCATATCGTTGCTTATACTTGGAATTGACTTTCTGCAATATGTCATGGACTTGTTGGAGGATGTGATGAATCTATTCAACAAATCTAGTTTACCTATCAACTTCAATTTGAGCATGGGAAAATTCTTCATGTGTGGATGCAATGACAGAGATATATCAATTAGGGCCAATGGATGGAACCCCAAGCACACCTGAAAAGGCTATGGTCAGTAGAGATATGAAGGGATCGATTGTAACTATGATGAACATAAGGAAGACTCTCATCCTATGTGCAGGGATGTTTGGAGTTGTACATTCTTTGGATATGCACAATCATCATGTTGACTACCTCCATCTGTCCATCAGTTTGGGGGTGGAAGGCAGTAGATTTGGTGAGCTTGGTTTCCATCAATGACCACAAACTGGACCAAAATGTACTCAAGAACCTGTTATCGTGATCTGAAATAATAGTCTATGGATTCTCAAAATGAACCCAAACATGCTCAAATAAGAGCTTAGCAATGGCCTCGGTTGTGATACTTTTCTTCCAGGGTGTTAAAACTTTCATCTTAAAGAAATGATCAAATACCACAAAGACACAGTCAATACCATGCTTGGTTGAAGGTAGACTGAACATGTAATCTATGGAGATGGACTCCCAAGGCCTATTCAGAGTAGGAAGAGGGGTGTCCAACCCCTATTTCCTAATGGCGGGTTCGACAATGGCATATGTAGTCCATGACCTGATACACTTTCTGACATCTTGTTGAAGCTTTGGCTAATACAAATATTTTTTCAGTACTGCCATTGTTTTTTCCACACCAAAGTGTCATGCCACCTGATTGTAATGAGCTTCCCAAATCAACTTCGCTTGCTCTCTTGAAGGAATACAAAGATGGATGAGATGGCATAAGAGTCCATCCTGGAGATGAACGTATGAAACTGTTTTTCCTGCGCTCAATGTTTGATAGGTAGTAGTGAAGTTAGAGTCATTGTTGTATAATTATGGCTGCCTGGAAGTCTCATAGCCACATGAGTTAAGAACTGTGGTTAGTGCCACAACCGGGGGTCAACTAAGAAAGTCTGCAACATGGTTGTTGTTTCCCTTCTTGTACCTGATGTTCAAGTGGAACTGTTGCAGGTATGTGGACCACTTATAATGCTGGTCATTTTGTAACTTTCATTGTGTCTGCATGAATTTCAAAGGCCCGTGATCGATGTGGATAACCATTTCCTTTCCCAAAATATAATGATTCCACTGTCAACATGCTTTCATGATAGATTACATCTCTTTGTCATAGGTGTGATATCTGCAGACAACATCAGATAGTGTTTCACTGTGATAGGCCATCGAATGTGTTGACTTGGTGGTCAACACCTCCTTCGGGACTCATGACATGGTCTAACAACCTCTGTTAGATCAAAACCCATGGGTGATTGGCAAACTCATCAACGCCATAGTTAATGGATCCACGGGAGGTTGTTAGACCATGTCGTGAGTCTGGAAGGAGGTGTTGACCACCAAGTCAACAATCTCCCCCTCAGTACCAATTGAGGTACTCGACACCAATCGAGCGGACTCGAACCCGTAACCTTTGGCTCTGATACCATTTTTGTGGTAGTATGACAACCGTTAAACCAAAACTCGTGGGTGATTGGTAAACTCATCACCGCCAGAGTTAATGGATCCACGGGAGGTTGTTAGACCATGTCGCGAGTCTCGAAGAAGGTGTTGACCACCAAGTCAACAGAATGTCCCTGTTGAGTGAGGACTGCACCGATAGCATAGTCAGAGGCATCTGCCTCAATCTCAAATGGTTGTTGTAGGTATGGCAGCATGAGGATTAAGGTGGAGCAGAGGCAATGTTTCGGATCCTAAAATGATTTTTGTTGTGATTCAGAGCAAGAAAATTTGGCTTTAGCTCCACCCCTGGTCACTTGACTTAAGGGCCAAGCGATATGAGAGAATCCCAAGATGAACATATGGTAGAATTTGGCGAGGCCCAAGAAGTTGTAGAGCTCTATCATATTATTCAAAGCAGACCAGCCGTGAATGACTTGGATCTTGGCCAAGTCCACATGCACTCCATGTTCATCCATGAAGTATCCCAAGTATTGAATTCATTGCATTCTAAATGAGCATTTCTACAGATTCGCATATAGCTTGTGTTGCTTTAGGGTGCTTAGAACCTGTTGGATGTGTTGCAGATATTCTGCCCATGTCCAGCTGAATATGAGGATGTCATCCAAATATACGACCAAAAAATGGTTTGTGAATGGCCACAAGATATCATCCATCATCCTCATGAATATAGCTAGAGCATTAGTCAAACCAAAAGGCATGACCAACCATTCAAAAATGCCTTCTTTAGATTTGAAGGTTGTTTTCCATACATCGGTTTGTTCTATTGGAACTTGGTGGTAGTCAAACTTTAGATCAATCTCACTAAAGAGATGAACACCCTTAAGTTGATCAAGAAGATCATCAAGCCAGGGGATTGGGTATCGGTTCTTGACAATGATCTTGTTCAGGGATTTGTGATTAATACAGAGCCGCAATGTCCCATTCTTCTTATGTACCAACACAATTGGGCTCCCACAAGGCGAGGATCTTGTTCGAATATGGCCCTTGCGAATGAACTCGTGAATTTGACACTTTATTTCCTCACTCTCTAGAAGGTAGAACCTGTATATTAGACCATTAGGTAAGGGCACACTAGGTATCAAGTCAATGGAATGTTTGACAACATAGTGTAAAGGTTCTTGGAAACTTGGTCAATACTAAGAGGGGGGGGTGAATCAATATTGGTTAATTATTTGAACTTCTAATAATTTTAACTTATTAACAACAATCGATCAACAATAGTAAACTTGAATATAAAATAAATACAATAATAGAAGTTACAATAATGATTGGGAGACACAAATCTCCTTGTTCAGGGCTTCAACCCTAGGAAGCATGAACTCCCTTGTTTATGGAAACCAACCCT
This sequence comes from Picea engelmannii, assembly GCA_009831015.1. Classification (NCBI taxonomy): domain Eukaryota; kingdom Viridiplantae; phylum Streptophyta; class Pinopsida; order Pinales; family Pinaceae; genus Picea; species Picea engelmannii. Next base: position 732,065 of record ML781344.1, on the reverse strand, counting down.
AGGAAGCACCAACTCCCTTGTTTTAGGGCACCAACCTTAGGAAGCACCAACTCCCTTTTTTAGGGCACCAACCCTAGGAAGCATTGAATTCATGTCTTCAAACTTTAACCAGTAAAGGACATTAGTCCTTCCTTGCTCCACCCTTCCACGCTCACTTCATAAGTATCTTCAACTTTATTCCTTGGACTCTACACTTGTTTCTGATCTTCTGATGTAGACCACAAAGACACTTTACTTTCACCTTGTTTCTCTTCTTATATACTTTCCAAAAGGCATAACGTTGAACCATTGTGTCTTTTAGTAATGAAACATTCCACCTCTTCATTTAATTGACACAAATGGTGATTTCACTAATTAATTTCCGTACACAAAATTAGACATTGATTTCATATGAATATTCTAGAGTGTTGGAAACAAATTTTACAATTCTACGACATGGGTTTTGTGTAGAACATGCCCAATTAGCCAACAAACGAAAGTTTCCCCAAAACATGTGCAAGGTGGCCAGTACAGGTGGTTCTTTGAAAGCAACTTGCCCATATTTCCCTTTTGTCGTCAGATGCCATATCAACTTCAATACATTTTACTTTTTCATGAATGTATAAATCGAACTCCCCATATCTCCTTTGTTGGTTACTATTTAAACTCAAATTGTAAACATTTTACTTGATGGTGGATATTAAAATCAACGCCCTCTCAACTACTAGTCACTAAAGATTGGACTTGGTCTTCACCCTTTTTCGTATTTTCTTCCTCATTTGACCGACAAACATCTTTTTGGTTGACTCAACTAGGAGAAATTTCAACTTGAGTATTTCGATTTTGGTCCACCCAACTTGCTTCAGCCTCGACCCGACTTGTATTTCCCAATTTAATTTTTCTTCCACTTCGACCTTTAGGTTACTTATTTCTTGGAGCGACTCGACTAAGAAGAAAACCAACTTGAGAGATTTGACTTTGGTTCTTCTGACTTGCTTTGGCCGACTTGAATTTCCCGACTCAATTTTCGTTCGACTTCAACCTTTGGGGTAATTTACTTCACTTCTACTTAGACCGACTCAACTTAGAAGAAAACCGACTTGTATAATTTGACTTTGGTTGTCTCGACTTGCTTCGGTTTCAACTTCAATCTTCGACTTCTTCAATTTCGAATTATTCTACTTATCTGACTTTGACCTTCCACTTCTTCTACTTATCTGACTTCAACCTTCGACCTCTTCGATTTTGACCTTCGATTTATTTGACTTCGACTTTCGACTTTTTCAACTTCTTCAACCTCAACTTCTTGCTGAGATGTTTATACCAGACTTCTTGATATCTACTACATTTTATTGAAACACTTGAATTTGATCCTTTCTCCTTTCATTTCGATAGTCGACTTGATCCATTTAATTGTTTCGACTCGACTTAGGGTTTGATTGGTCAAGACAATTGTTTTTGACTCAACTTAAGGCTTGACTAGTTGAGAATTTTCTTGTTGAGACTTGTATACCATACTTATTGACATCTACTTGATTGTTTTGTATCAATTCCAATACCAACTCCATGCCCCACATTGACCATATTGGTCCTCTTTGTCATCAATGTCAACCCCATAATACTAGGTCCAACATTCTCCCCCTTTGGCATTGATGGAAACAAAGTAAAACTCTATATTTTTAATCGGGTTTTTACTACGTATCATCCCCCTTTGACAGCAATGACAAAAGAGATATTTCTTCGCTCCCCTTGAGGCAATGCTCCCCCCTGAGATGATGTTCCCTATGTCCATGTGTTTCTTTCTTCTGATGAAACTTTTGTAGTTTTAATGAGGTATGGGAATTACTCCTAATTTCTGCCTAATATTTTCAAAGGTGCTTCTTGGTAGAGGTTTTGTAAAGATGTTTTCTATTTTTTCTTTTGTGTCTACATATTCTAATTTCACCACTTTTTGAGTAACTTTATCTCTTAAGAAACGATATTTGATTGGGATGTGTTTGGTTTTATAATGCATTACAGGATTTTTAGAGATGTTTAGGGCACTAGTGTTATCATAGTTAATAGTAATGGGATGATCATATCTTACTTGTAAATATTCTAATGTTTGCTTCATCGAGAGAAATTGTGTGCAACAAGATGCAACAACAATGTGTTCTGCCTCTACTTATCCATGCTACCAGAAATTCTCCTAGAAAAAATGCTCCTCCACTAGTGCTTTTCCTATCATCTATACTACCATTCCAATCTGCATTAGTGTATGAAGTTAGAGTGAAGTATTTATCTTTTGGATACCATAATCAAGTTCTAAGGTGCCTTTAAGATATCTGAATATCCTCTTTACTGCTTTTAAGTGAGTTTCTTTAGGTGCAGATTGAAATCTCCCCGCGAGTCCTATAGCCTGCATGATGCCAACTCTTGTTGTTGTTGAATAGAGTATACTTCCAACCATTGATATGTACATAGTTTGGTCTAGTTTTTGTGAGTCATCTTCTAGGATTAGTTTACATCTAGTGACCATGGGAGTAGTCGTAGGTTTATTGTCTTCCATTTGGAATTTCTTTAGCATTTCCTTGATATATTTGTCTTGGGAAATGAATATTCCTTTTTATGTTTGAGTTACTTGTAAACCTAAGAAGAAGGACAATTCTCCCAGCATAGACATTTCAAATTCTTCTTGCATTTTGGTTGTAAAATTTATGCTTAGCATAGTAAGATTACTTCCAAATATGATGTCATCTACATATACCACCACAATAATCATGTTTTGATCCTCAATTTTGATGTATAAGTTGTTGTCAGTAGTTTCTCTCTTATATCCTTGTTTTTGCAGGTACGGATCAATCTTTGAGAACCATGCTCTAGGGGCTTGTTTAAGACCATACATGGCCTTTTTTAGCTTGCACACATAGTCCTGATTTTTTGTTAGCATGAATCCTTCTTGTTGCTCAACATAGACTTATTCTTCTAGTGTTCCATTAAGGAATGTTGACCTGACATCCATCTCATAGATTTTGAAAATTTTGAAGCATGGAAATTCTAAGGACACTTTGATGGCCTCAAGTATTGCTACTGGAGCAAAAGTCTCTTCAAAATCAATACCTTCCACTTGGGCATATCCATTGCATACTAATATGGATTTGTTCTTTATGATCTACCCGTTTTCATTGAGTTTGTTCTTGAATATCCACTTAGTTCCTACCACATTCTTGTCCTTGGGTCTTGGAACTAGTTCCCAAGTCTAGTTCTTCTCTATTTGATCTAGTTCTTCATCCATTGCTTTTATCCAATCTTTACTTTTGTTGGCTTCTTTAAATGACTTAGGTTCTATCAGGGATAACATTGCTTGTTCTGAGTCAAATGTGAGTTTCCTTCTTGTTTCCACTCCTGCATTTTTATCTCCAATAATTTGACTTTCAGGATGATTCTTTTGAACCCTTTTTGATGGGGCTTTTTGAAAGGGTGTTTCTTCGTCATCTTCATCATCAGTGTGGGGTTCATTTTCTTGAGGTGCTTCATCAACTTCTTCATTCTGATATTCTCTATCACTTTTATCATCATATGTTGATATGTTTTGGGGTATGACTTGTCTTAACTTTAGATCATCTATCTTTATATTGGAGCTTTCCACCATTTTATGTAGTCTTAGGTTATAACATCTATAAGCCTTTTTGTTAGGTGAATATGCTAGAAATATGCCTCCATCTGATCTTGGGTCAAATTTCCCTAGATTATCCTCATCATTTTTGATGTAACACTTACTTCCAAAGACTCTGAAGTGTTTCATTGATGTTGGCCTACCAAACCATAGTTCATAAGGTGTTTTGTAATGGTTAGGTCTCAATTGTGCTCTATTGAGTATGTGACCTGTTGTGTATATTGCATCTGTCCAGAACTTATATGGAATTTTGGCTTCATTCAACATGGTTCTTGCAGCTTCTTGGACAATTCTATTCTTGCTTTCAACCACTCAATTCTTTTGAGGAGTCCTGGGAGATGAAAATTTTCTTTTGATTCCATGATCTTCGCAAAGCTTAATGAACTCCTTAGAGGTGAATTCTCCTCCATTATCTGATCTCATAAATTTAATTTTGAGATATGTTTCATTTTCTACAAAGGCTTTGTATGCCTTAAAATTTTCAAAGGCTTTTGATTTATCCTTTAGAAAGTATACCCATGTCATTCTTGTGTAGTCATCAATGACCAACATAAAGTAATGTTCTCCATGTATACTTTTAGTTCTAGTAGGACCACATAGGTCAGTGTGAACAAGCTCCAAGGGTCTTGATGAAGAATGCTCTTGTGTCTTGAACCTAACTTTTGTTTGCTTCCCTATTTGACAATGTTTACAAATAGGATTTGAAGGCTTTATAATCTTTGGCATATCCCTTACTGCCTCCTTCTTATTGGCTTTGATTAAGCTGTCAAATATTATATGTTCCAACCTTCTATTCCATAGCCAACTTTCATCTTCTTGACCTAAACAACATTTTTCTTCTCCTTCCATGTCCAGGATGTACACATTGTTGGATGTTTTTGGTGCAACTGCCACTAGCTTCCCTGTATCTTCTCTTCTTATCTCACATTTATGAGAATCAAAGTAAGTATGTGACCTTGATCACATGTTTGACTTACACTTAGGATATTAGGATTAATATTTTCTATTAAAAGTACATTTTATACTTTGGCCTTGTTATTCCCTAGGCGAACAGTGCATTTTCCAAGTATGTTGGCTGACACACTATCTCCAAAGGTGGCTTTTCCTTTTTCTTTCTTCGTTAACTTGAGAAATTTGCTTTGATGTCTAGTCATGTGTTTAGAACATCCATTGTCTATATACCACTGACATCCTTTGGTTTTGGCATACAAGGCTACTTTACACTATGTTTTCTCTACTTGCTTTTTCTTCCATACTTTTTTATTGTTGGGAATATTTATCTCTATGGCATACTTTGACAATCTACATTCATTGGCTTCATGTCCACAGATATTACATTTGAGGCATTCCATATTGTAATCTTGTAATGGACAGAAAGAATTATAAATTATTTTCTCTGTATTAAACTTCTGACTTCTTTGGACATTTTTTGGATTGTGCCTTCTATAGGCTTTACAATGTATTGCTTTGTGTCCAAAAGTATTGCATGAATGACAATATCCAAGGAAAATATACCGATATTTGTTAGAGGTATTTCTTCTAGTGATTGTATTCTTCTTGTCATGTTTTTCTTTAGTACAGGGTGTTGATTTCTGTTTATTTGGGATGATCTCCAATGACATCATCCTTGCCTTATTATATTCTATTCTTAAGGGGATTTTAAGAGCATCTGCATAACTGATTAGTCTTTTGACAAATCCTTGTGATGTAGAATTTAAGTCTTGGATGTATCCCAAACTAGTCTTGTTGTTTGGTGATCTCTGACTACTGAGAATTTCATCCAAGATCTTTGAACTATTTTCAAATTTTGATCCCTTATTTTCTTTGTCAAGTTCACCTTTTAGCAACTCAATCTCAGCTTCTAGATTCTCACATACGTGTTCTCTATCATTGAGTTGTTTTAAAATGACTTCTTCAATTCTTTTATCTTCTAGGAGTTGGGACTTCAAATCACTGATGATTTGTTATGATTCTTTGATGGCTCTTGATGCATATATTTCTCTTGATTGATGTGATTATTCAAACTCTTGAAGTGGTGCCCTCAATAGCTTGTTCTTCTTTGTATACTTTCTTAGTTCCTCCAGAGAACTAATCAGTTATGCTTCTAGGTCTACTTCTCCTTCAAATTTAGAGTTTTCTTCATCATCTACATCATTATTTTGAGTGTTCATTCCCATAAATAGAATATTTGAATCTTCATCTTCAGTTTCTTCATAAGAGTTGTTGTCCTCTTTGGTGTAGAGATTTTTCTTATGTTTGTGGTATTTCTTTTTGTTCCTTGTCTTACCCTTCTTATGTTCTTTATGATTCTAAATTTCTTCATCATCAGTATCCTCCGGCTTAGGATATGGACATTTGTTAGCAAAGTGTCCAACTTTGCCACAGTTGAAGCATATCAAAGGAAACTCACCCTTGTATTTACCAGTCCCTTTATTGAGTTTCTTCATAAAGTTAGATACTTCTTCATCAGATATATCTGATAAATCTTCATTAGGTACCTACTCCTGTTTCTTCCTCGATTTTTATGCCTTGAAGGTTGTTTCTCCTTTTGTTGGTTTTTCTTGTCCTGTTCTCATCTCATATGTTGTGAGGATCCCATGTAGTTGATCCACTATGAGCTTATCAAGATCTTGTATGTCTTCAAGGGTAGAAATTTTGGCATCATACCACATAGGTAATGATCTCAAGATATTTTGGACAATTGGTTTGTCTTTGAGTTCTTCTCCTAATTCTCTGATTGAATGGACAATTTCATCAACTCTTTGAAGATATTCAACTATGTTTTCTTCCTCCTTCATTTTCAAATTTTCAAACTGAGTTCTATAGGTTTGCAGTTTGGCTTCCTTGAATTTGTTGTCTCCTTCATATATGACCTTCAATTTGTCCCAGATCTCTTTTGTTGACTTACAATGCATTACCTTTACAAATATAGGATTGGTTAATCCTTCTAGAATAGTATTGACTGCTCTTGAATTGTCATTGCATACCTTATTTGTAGCAGTATTAGTAGGTGGGGTAGATGGTGTAGTATAACCACTTTCAACAACTTTCCAATCATCACATCCAAGGGCCATGAGATAATTTTTCATTCTCACACTCCATAATGCATAATCATTCCCTTTGAACATAGGTGATTTGTTGGAAGATATTCCCTCTTTCTGATCCATTGCTTCAAAATATACCTTCCATTTGTTAGAATTTGGAAAGGTACCTACTCTAATACCAATTGTTGGAAACTTGGTCAATACTGAGAGGGAGGGATGAATCAAGATTGGTTAATTATTTAAACTTTTAATAATTTTAACTTATTAACAACAATTGATCAACAACAATAAACTTGAATATAAAATCAATAAAATAATACAAGTAAGTTACAATAATGATTTGGAGACACCAATCTCCTTGTTCATGGCTTCAACCCTAGAAAGCACCAACTCCCTTGTTTTAGGGAACCAACCCTAGGAAGCACCAGCTCCCTTGTTTTAGGGCACCAACCCTGGGAAGCACCAACTCCCTTGTTTAGGGAACCAACCCTAGGAAGAACCAACTTCCTGTCTTCAAACTTTAATCAGTAGAGGACATTAATCTTTCCTTGCTCCACCCTTCCACCCTCACTTCATAAGTATCTCTAACTTTCTTCCTTGCACTCTACACTTGTTTATGATCTTCTGATGTATACCACAAAGACACTTTCCTTTCACCTTGTTTGTTTGCTTATATACTTTCCAAAAGGTATAATATTGAACCATTATGTCTTTTAGTAATGAAACATTTCACCCCTTCATTTAATTAACACAAATGGTGATTTCATTAATTAATTTTCGTACACAAAATTAGACATTGATTTTGTACGAATATTCTGGAGTGTGGAAACGAATTTTACATTTCTACGACATGGGTTTTGTGCAGAACATACCCAATTAGCCGACACACAAAAATTTTCCCCAGAACATGTGCAATGTGGCTGATACAGGTGGTTCTTTGAAAGCAACTTGCCCATATTTTCCTTTCGTCGTCGAATGCCAGATCGACTTCAATACATTTTACCTTTTCATGAATGTCTAAATTGACCTCTACATATCTCCTTTGTTGGTGACTATTTAAACTCAACTTGTAAGCATTTTACTTGATGGTGGATATTAAAATCAGTTCCCTCTCAGCTACTAGTCACTAAAGATTCGACTTGGTCTTCACCCTTTTTCATATTTGCTTCCTCATTCGACCGACAAACATCTTTTTGGTTGAGTCAACTAGGAGAAATTTTGACTTGAGTATTTCGATTATGGTCCACCCAACTTGCTTCAGCCTTGAATCGACTTGTATTTCCCAATTTAAGTTTTCTTTGACTTCGACCTTTAGGTTACTTCTTTCTTGGACCAACTCGACTAAGAAGAAAACTGACTTGAGAGATTTGACTTTGGTTGTCCCGACTTGATTTGGCCTACTTGAATTTCCCGACTCAATTTTTCTTCGACTTCGACCTTTGGGGTAATTTACTTCACTTCTACTCGGATCGACTCGACTTAGAAGAAAACTGACTTGTGTAATTTGACTTTGGTCATCCCGACTTGCTTCAGTTTCGACTTCGGCTTCTTCGATTTGGAATTCTTCTACTTATCTGACTTCAACCTCTGAATTCTTCTACTTATCTGACTTTGACCTTCGACTTCTTTGACCTCTTCAATTTCTTTGACTTCGAATTTCAACTTTTTCAACTTCTTTAACTTCAACTTCTTGCTGAGGTGTTTATACCAGACTTCTTGATATATATTGCAGTTTATTGAAACACTCGGCTTTGATCCTTTCTCCTTTCATTTATATAGTAGACTTGACCTATTTAATTGTTTCAACTCGACTTAGGGTTTAACTAGTCGAGACAATTGTTTCTAACTCGACTTAAGGCTTGACTGGTCGAGACTTTTCTTGCTGAGACTTTTATACCAGACATATTGACATCTACTTGATTCTTTTTGTATCAATTCCAATACCAACTCCATGCCCTACATTGACCATATTGGTCCTCTTTGTCATCAATGCCAACCCCATAATACTAGGTCCAACAGAGGCACCCCTATAGGTGAATTGAAGATATATTTATATTCTGCTACAACCTTGTCCACTTACTTATGTTGTGTAGAGAGATTATGTTCATAGGTCGTGGTAGTCACAATGACCTTTCATTCACCTTCTGACCTAACCATGAAGAGGACAAACTTTGCAGTCTGAGAGATTACCTTCTGGCACTGCTTTTCCAAGATAAATGAAATTGCAGTAGTCAGAACTACCTCTGGTACCCTGTATGGTTGACCTCCCAAAGTAACAATGAAACTATGAGGTTGGGACTCATAAATAGCATGACACTTCCACATATAAGGTTTTCCCAAAATTACATCAAAAACTTTGAGTGGGGCAACATCAAACAGTACCTCATATTTGAAGGGCTTGGTGTCATAGGTCAAACAACATTGTTGGATAACGCGCAGGCCTTGTCCCTGGCTCAACCAACCAATGGTGTATGGTTGAGGGTGCAACATTGTTAGCAGCTTCAATATCTTGATGACCTCAATTGAGATTAGGTTCTTCTGGCTCCCAATGTCTTTCCAATCTACTGTAATGAGCTTCCCAAATCAACTTTGCATGCTCGCTTGACGGAACACAGAGGTGGCCCAAATGGCATAAGATTCCATCCTAGAGATGAAATTTTGGAATTTTTTTTCATGCACTCAATGTCTGATAGGTAGCCATGAATTCAGAGTCATTGTTGTATAATTGTGGCTGCCTAGCAGTCTTATGCCCACAAGATTTAAGAATTGTGGTTAATGCCACAATCGAGGGTCAATTGAGGCAGTCTCCAACATGGTTGGTGCTTCCCTTCTTGTACCTGATGTTCAAGTGGATTTTTTGTAGGTTTGTGGACCACTTTTGATGCCGGTCATTTTGTAATTTTCCTTGTGTCTGCATGAATTGAAAAGGCTTGTGATCGATGTGGATGATTGTTTCCTTTCCCAAAATATAATGCTTCCACTATCAATATTATTGCATGATGGTGTACATCTCTTTTTCATAGGTGGGATATTTGCAGACAACATCAGATAGTGTTTCATTGTGATAGGCCATCAAATGTTCATGTTGAGTGAGGAATACATCGATAGCATAGTCAGAGGCATTTGTCTCAATCTCAAATTTTTGTTGCATGTCTGGAAGCATGAGGACTAAGGCGAAGTAGAGGCAATGTTTCAGATATTAAAATGCTTTATGTTGTGATTCAGACCAAGAAAACTTGGCTTTAGCTCCACCCTTGGTCACTTGACTTAAGGGCCAAGAGATATGAGAGAATCCAAAGACGAACCTATGGTATAAGTTGGCGAGGCCCAAGAAGTTGCAGAGATATGCCATAGTCTTTGGAGTAGGCTAATCACAAATGACTTAGATCTTGGCTAGGTCCACATGCACCCCATGTTCATCCATGATGTATCCCAAGTATTGAATTCATTGCATGCCAAATGAGCATTTCTCTAGATTGGCATATAGCTTGTGTTTCCACAGGGTGCTTAGGACTCGTTGGATGTGCTACATATGTTCTTCCTAGGTATGGTTGAATATGAGGATGTCATCCAAATATACGACCACAAAATAGTTTGTGAATGGTCGCAAGATATCATGACCAACCATTCAATGTAGCTAGAGCATTAGTCAAGCCAAAAGGCATGACCAACCATTCAAAAAGGCCTTCTTTAGATTTGAAGGTTGTTTTCCATACATCAATTTGTTCTATCAAAACTTGGTGGTATCTAAAATTTAGATCAATCTCACTAAAGAGCTTGGCACCCTTAAGTTGATCAAGAAGATTTTCAATCCAAGGGATCGAGTATCGGTTCTTGACAGTGATCTTTTTCAGGACTCTGTAATCAATACAAAGTCGCCATGTCTCGTCCTTCTTTTGTACCAACACAATTGGGCTCCCACAAGGTGAGGATCTCGATCGAATGTGGCCCTTGCGAATGATCTCGTGAATCTGACACTTTATTTCCTCACTCTCTAGAAGGGAGCACTTGTATATTGGACCATTGGGTAAGGGCACACCGGGTATCAATTCAATGGAATGTTTGACCTGACAACGTAGAGGCACCCGTGTAGGTGAAGTGAAGTTATTTCTATATTCCACTACAACCGACTCCACTTACTTATGTTGTGTAGAGAGATCCTATTTTGAGGTTGTGGTAGTCGTAATGACCTTTCGTTCACCTTATGACCAGACCATGAAGAGGAAAAACTTTGTATTCTGAGAGATTACCTTCTGACACTGTTTTTTCGAGATCAATGAAATTGCAGTAGTTGAAACTACCTATGGTACCCTGTAGAGATGACCTCCTAAAGTAACAATGACACTATGAGGTCGGGGCTCATAAATAGCACGACGCTTCCACATATAAGGTTGTCCTAAAAGAACGTCAAAAAATTCAAGTGGGGAAACATCACACAGTACCTCATCTTTGAAGGGCTTGATGTTGTAGGACAAGTGGCATTGTCGGCTAACGCAAAGGCTTCATCCCTAGCTCAACCAACCAATGGTATATGGTTGAGGGTGCAACATTGTTAGCAACTTCAATCTCTTAATGACCTCAATTGAGATCAGGTTCTTCTAGCTCCCATTGTTAACAATGAAATGTTGTGGGGTTCCCTTCACCGATATCTGTGAATGGAAGAGGCACCCCCCTCCTTAAGCTCATTTGACTCGTATGGTTGGAACTTTGCGGTATTCTAGTAAAAAAGTGAAATATTCATAAGGATTCCATTCCCATTTTTTATGGGAATGTGATGTGTATGATGTTAACATTCCATTCTTTATTAAAAAAAATGCATTTTTGCATCATGTGATACGTGTACGATGTTATTGTTCATTTCTTTATTAAAAAAGAGATATTTTTGTGTATTTGATGTATTGTATTTTTTTCAAGTAATATGTTTTGAGTAATTTTTTTGAATATATAACAGCGTAGATCCATCTTAATTCCAGATCTATCAAGCACTTAGAGGGATCAAATTTCTTAAGGTGTAAATTTTTATATTAACTTTTAATATGAAGGAATTAATATTTTAGATGTTGTCATATCTAAATATGTAGTATATATGTGTGTAATATGTAATGGTTCGTGTAATTGTTTTATTTTAATTGAGCCAACTTTATTTTTATTATTATTGACTTTAAATTTTTTAATGTAATCTTATCTAACATAAAACTAACATAACAATATCTCCCCATACTAAATTATAGGTTACTCAAGGTGTAATTATAAAATAATATTTAAAGTAAATTTTAAATTTTTTGATGTTTGATGTTTGATGTTTGATGTTTGTTTTTATCAAAAATAAAATTGTGTTTGATGTTTGTTTTTTCAAGTAATATATTTTGCATTAATATTTTTATTATATTTTAAAAATATAGAATAATTGTTGCAATTGTATATATTAGTTGTTGAGATTGTACAATCCAAATGTAATAGGAGATTTTGAGAGTGTTAAATTTATTTATATATTTAAAAATGCAATTTCAACAATGAAAAAATAACTCATAAATAAATCGCATACACCTTATTAACAATCATTCACATACGCTAAGATAAGAACAACTATACGGATCCGCTCTCGCTATCAATTCGCGCGACCTGGTGCGTTAGGGTTTGAGAGCCGCCATGGCAGGTCAGGGAGGGGAGCCCCCGCCCCCTCCATCCCCAGCCTCCTCCTTCAGACGTCTGGTAGAGGTGTGCAGCAAACGGTCGACCACCTTAGAAGCTCCTAGCTTCGTCAAGAAACTGA
>ML781344.1:683476-697445 GCA_009831015.1 Picea engelmannii | reverse complement strand
TTGGATGTGCCAAGTGGAATTTATAGTAACTTCCCTGCAACTTGCTGCTTTTTGGACTTTCCAGGAGATCTCCCTTGTATAGAGTGCCCCACACAAAATAATTGATATTAAATTCTGAAACTTGTACCAGAACTACTGCACGTTGTCCACTATCCAATGCAACTAGTCTCACTCAATTTGGATACTCTATGAATAATTTATGATTGTTTTACCCAGAACACCTACTTGAGACTAGTCAATAGGACTAGTCCGATACCCTATCTTCCACAGGGTGTATCTACAAATTTAAGATGACCCAGAAGCTGAAATTGCTACCAAAAATACCTTACTAATTTATAAGAATACCCTCTGTATTTCAAGGTCTGAAACATTACAGAAAACATTTTATAGCGAAAATTTCGCAATGACTCAATTCAAGATGATTCCAGAACCCTATCTTAAAAAGGTTGTATCTTCGAAAGTATAAGGCCTCGGGAGATGAATTTTTAACCCAATGTATCTTGATCCATCTACTAAATATCCTCCAAGTCGTTCCTTTTGAATCATTGTAGAAAAAATGTTATAGAGAAAATTCCACGGTGTCTCAGAATTAGCAGTGAAACCCCAAGACCTTGAGCTCTGATACCATATGTTAAGAACCAAATATCAATATAGCATAGAAAAACCTCAGAATAAGTACTCAATGCCTTGAAAAAGAGATAATTTTATATAATAAGCCTCTTCGAGGGGGCAACCTCTTTTTACCCCACATAAATGTTCAAGTACAAGATGATTCCAAATGAAAATGTCTCCTTGGTATATATAGGAGACTAGGAGGTATAATTACAACTAATGGAATAAAGCCGACATAAATAAAATAACATTACTAATGTAATATGCCCCAATTAAGAGGTAATGAGCCAATATTAGGGCTTAACAACCTCATTTTAAGGTATCGCTACTGAAAGGAAGTTGGGGTGCTACCTTTGCTTCTGAAACCAACTAGATTGATGGATTTAACAACTAGAATTGGCTATTATTCTCAAACTGAAAGGTATGTTTGAGATTTTTTCATGATAAATTATATCACTTCTCTATAAAGATGAAAGATGATGTTTGTATTAAAAAAAATTATTTCAACATTATGTCACTTAATATCATTTTCTTGATAGATTATATCACTTCTACATAGAGATAATGTTCGAAATTTTCTCATGATAAATTATATCACTTCTATATGAAGATGATGTTTGAGATTTTCGATTTACATAATAAGAAATGTTTAAGATTATTTATATTTAATTATTTTATATAACATTTCAAACTTCACTCAAGTTTCTCTTAAAAATAGATTGTATATGTGTTTAAATGATCCTCACCTCGACTTTTTTTTTTCCTTTCTCAACTTTTTCCTCAACCCGAAGTGTTGTTTTAATTACCAAACCACTTACTTATAGTTGAAATTGTTTCTCCAACTATAAATTTTGTATTATAACCATATAACATCTCAAATAAGAGTGTGTATTAAGTAACATTATTTTAAGTTTTAAGTTTTCTTTTGGATAATGAGGTAGTGACATGCCTCTACGAAAAGGTATATTTGTTGTTCTTTTGAGATGAATCTAGAATAAGTTGTTAGTGAAAAACCTTGTTTGTTGAGCAAAGTTGGTATCTAGATGAGATTATGCATATTGAGTTTCGATCCTTGTTATAAGTAAGATTACAAAGCATCCCTCAAATATTAAGGTTTTATATCTCTTCTCAACATTAGTAATGTCTTATGTAAGTTTCTAATGCTTTTATTATGTTAAGCCCACAAATAAACATGATTTTACATAAAACTTGTGCTTGACTTTGCATTTTCACATGATTTTACACAAAACTTGTGTTTGACTCTGTATTTTCATAGATTTGAATAAAGGGTTTCTGAATACAATTGTATTGGAGAGTGGAAATTGTAACTGGATACAAACATTGTACTATGAACAAATTGTCTTACACCACAAAATTTGTTTTGAGCATGAGCATGTAGTGACTTTGTGTGGGAAAGAGAAGGACCATCAAGATAAGATGTGCAAGAATGAAAAATACTCCTAGTGGAAGGACCTAATATCAAAACACTATGGGATGGCACCAAAAAAGTCTATCGAGGTGAATAAGCATGCAATTACAGTTAAGGACTCCACCAAACACTACGTGTGATAGGGATATGCTTTGGTATTCATGACTTTAGGATTTTATCTGCCTTGTTTTGGCAGTTACTCAGGGACTCAAAGTCCCCAAGCTAGTTTTTTGATGGAGTATTATATTTTGGAGACTCGCAATCACTATGTTATACTTCAACAACTTCATCATTTGGATCACATCACTTTGTATGGTGTTATATCCTTTCAACATATTGTTTGTTAGGAGAATTCCAGTTGGCTTTGAGCATTATTCCAATCCTATTTGGATTTGGGGTCAATCATGTTGATCCACATCATCAGGGCAAAGGTTGTTTTTCTGCAATTTCACTTCCAAATCTTTGTCTCACTAGATTCATCAAGGATATTACCACTTCATGCCTTATCATTGAGCAATGTCAACATTTGCATCATGCTCATTCAACATTGACTACAACAACACTTCTTCTCTCTTCTAAAAGCATTGGAGGCCAACGCTTCTGTTGTTGGGAGGAATGATAGGGATTATAGTCCCTAGAATTAACATAAATACTTAACTTATCACATTATTATTTGTATTGAGATATTATTACTGTGGATTTGTGTAACGAATCCTTTTGGGTTTCCTAGACTCATCGAGTAGTTGAGATCATTTCTTCAACTATCTATATTATTATGATTTGTTGCTATATTTTAGGATCTCGTGAGTATTTCTCTCCTAGATTTGTTGATTTGGTTTTCTTTACACTACAAGGAAAACACCTTGTACTAGAGGTTTTTATGAAACCTCCTCGAAAAATTTATCCCTTGTTTGTTTATGGCAGAGGTTTTTAGTGGAGGCAATAAATTAGAGGTTTTTACATCAATGTGCCTCAATCATAAGAACACACAAGTGCTCCTACAAATATAACGCCCCAGTGTTTAAAAAATAAAGCACACCAATAACCACTATTAATATAATATGCTAAAATATAGTTTTGTTTTTTTTATAAAAATAAAATGCATCGCAATGCTTCACAATAACCTAATTGCACTGATGCACATATAAAGAATGCACCAAATCAGGTTAGAACTATTGATTATTCAATAAAAATAATAATTTAAAAATCCATAAACCTTCCATGGTGAGCTTAAAAACCCCTACAGCCCTAGTGTGTCTACGATAGTGGGACACCAGATAACAATTATGGTATGCTTAATAGTATTATAGCCTCGAGTTTTTTAATATATACCCAAAAATCCATACAATGTGTTTCTCAACTAGAACGCACCAATGTGTCCCTATATGACACATTGATTAAGGGTTTAATAAAACAAGCATACCGGTGTGTTCAGATACTAAGAACGCACCAGTGTGTCTTACTTTAGGTGGCACTACGAAAGGGTAAAATTAAAATTAAAAAAACAAATACTAAACCAAATTTCATTATCACATTTCCTTTTGTTCTTCCAACCTCTGACACAAGCATCAATGCTCACCTTCCTTGCTACCTCAATTCCCTTGTAGACTCCATACATTTTCTAATTTTTAAAAAAAGTTGAAAATTTCATTTTTGTCTACAGGACAAACATGCCTCCTCGAGCAAAAAGAGATCATCCAAATTGTTTGTTACCTCCTTGTTTTAATTTTTCATCGGGTTGAAATTTAAAATTGGCCTCAACTTTGGAATTTTTCTCATTTAAAAAAAAATTATGCATAGTGTGCTTCACGTTGTTCAGCTTGCTCCAGACAGTAGTGCGTCCTATGAATTTATAGGAAGCACCACCCATGGTGTGTGTTGTGAACTAATAGGAAGCACTACTAGTGGTGCATTTATAACTACACAATGCACCAGTAAACACTAAGTATTGTGCACCATAACAGGGTTGTGCATCAACGATGCTTCTGTCTTAGAAGAGGTACTGTCATTACAAAAATCCCACTGATGCGTTCTGACAATATAAACACACCATACATATAGTAATTAACGTATCACTGCATTTTGGTCCATTTAATGAATGATTTAGCATCAGTGTGCTAGACAACATAGAGCACTGTATATGGTGCTTTCATTCTCATAAAGCACACCAATAATGGTGTGTATTAAGTATTAAAGGTGCACTAGTTACTTTACCACAATTTTTTTGTGAACATAAATTAATTTTAGTTTTTGATAAATACAAAATGGTTATATATGTGTGTTTTATAATTTCAATTTGTTTTTCTTTATATATGTTCCTAAAAATAATTGTATGTGAATCAAAGATGACGACGTCAAGCACAAGAGAAACAACAATAGTAGTAGCAATAGGTTGACATGTATAGAATTGTACATGAGTGGGAGACCAAAAGAAAAACAATTTAATTGACAAACTACAAATGCAAACCTCCACAATTAAATTTTGCAAAGGTTTTTCTTTAACGTGGAGGTAAAAACAGAGGTCACTCTTCGATGCCTCTCATAATTTAGTATTTGGACTCAATCCTTTGCCACTCCCTCAATTCTATGGATCACATCTTCTCCTCCATAGGCCACTCAAATTCTCCAATATACCATCCTCATCATTCCTATAGCCATAATAACTGGTGTCAATTCCTTGTAAATTATCTCATACCTATACCTCCTCTAGTTATTTGTTTCGGGGTGAGGGGGGGCTTATCAAATAGTTATTTGATGCCTAGGATTAATTTTCTAGCCTTTAAGTATCTGTAACTGGGGCCCTTACTAGTGGCACCAGGAACATCAACTTCATTCCCTTCCAAGTCGGTCATCTTGTCCCCTACTTTGGCATAATTAGGACTGCCCCTTTTCCTGATCAACAAGAAAGGAGACCTAGTGGATGTCTTAATTATAATACTCTGTCAACCTCAAGAATGACCTAAGTCCTATATTTCATATTTAATATAAGTTAATAAGCACATTTGAAAAAAAACTAATGATCCATCAACTTCACCAGCATACCTTATTGCTAAATATTAATCATCCCCTTCTCTTCAACGTGCTCCTCCATGAGATCCTCACTCATATATTTGCTAAGAAGCTCCTTTTTCTTCTTCTCCATACAACCATGTGCATGATATCTTTCTCATTCAGAATGAAGACATGGGAAACACTCTCTCTCTCTCTCTCTCTCTCTCTCTCTCTACAGTTGGTTTCCCTTGTCTTGCTCTAAAATTTATTTCACCACTTCCTCCTCTTCCTCCAATAGAACCAACTTAATAGTAGTGACCTCCCTACTCTTGACTACCAACATACCCTTTCTCTTGATATAGTCGATCCTATGGAACTCCCTTAGTGCTATGGCCCGTATCTCCTCCTCCACGAGCCACTCAAATATCTCCAAGATATTTTCCTTGTCATAACTATAGCCATAATAATTGGCATCAATACGTTTGTAAATATCATATCTAGACCTCCTCTTCTTTACCTCGGGGGGGCTTATCAAATAACTCTTTAACACCGAGGAGGAATTTCATAGTCCCACTTGTGTAATTGGTTTCCAAGAGATACTAAATTTCTCAATGCCAAATAGTTATTCGATAAGCCCCCGGGAAAATAAAAGGAGGTTTAGGTATGATATTTACAAGTGAATTGATGCAAGTTATTATGGCTACGGGGATAATGAGGATGGTAACTTGGAGAAAGTTGAGTGGCCTGCGAAGGAGGAGATGTGAGCCAGAGCACTGAGGGAGTGGAAGAGGATCGAATTTTTCAAGAGTGAGGCTAGGTTGAAGGTCAAGAGTGGGGATATTGTTATCGTTAATCTAGTCAGGTTCGAGGAAGAGAAGGATGTGGAAGAAGAAATGGGAGAGTAGGACAAGGGAAACCAAAAATAGAGAGAGTGATATTTTGTTTCCCATGTGCCCCTTCTGGATGAGAAAGAGATTGAGCAAATTGTTGTGGAGAAGAATAAACAAGAGCTTCTTAGTAAATACATGAGTAAGGATCTCAAGGAGGAGTAGGTCGAGGCCAAGGAAATTCTTATTATTCAACGATAAGGTATGCTAGTGAAGCTTATGGATCATCAGTTTTTTTTTTCAAATGTGCTTCTTAAATTCTATTAAATATACAATATGGGCCTTACGTAATTCTTGAGGTCGACAAAGTAATATAATTAAGAAATCCATCAGGGTTCCTTTCTTGTTGATCAAACAAAAGGGGCACTAGGAAGTTATGATCATAGAGCTTAGCAGTTCTAATTATGCCAAAGTAGGGGCCAAGATGACAAACTTGGAATGGAATGAAGTTGATGTGCCCAGTGCCATCAGCAAGGGACCTAGTTACATAGACTTCGGGGTTGCGAAATTCCTCCCTAACATCAAAGAGCTATTCAGTAATCCCCCAGAGACGAATAAGAGGAGGTCTAGGTATCAGATTTACAAGTGAATTGACACCAATTATTATGGCTATAAGAATGACGAGGATGATATCTTGGAGAAATTGAAGTGGCCCGTGGAGGAGCAGATGCAAGATAAATCACTGAGGGAGTGACATAGGATAAATTCCATGCACTAAATTATGATAGGCACCAAAGAGTGACCTTCATTTTTGCTTCTCTAAGGAAAAATCTCTGAAAAACTTTAATTGCAGAGATTTTCATTTGTACCAGTGTCAATTAAATTGTTTATCGGTGCATTTGTATGTAAAAACCTCACCGATGAGCTATCAACTGTATAGAGCACCAGAAAAGTAAGTTACAAAAAAAATAGTGCATGTGTTTATCATTATTTCATTCTAGATGTATGTGTTTATAAATGAAAACCCTAATTATTATTTCATTCTTTTGCCAAAATTTAGAGGGGAGATTTCTAGAAGAGATATTTACCACCAAAGACTTTGGAGTGGGTAGATTTGCTTGAAGATCCAAATTTGTAAGGGATCATCGTAGGTAACATACAAATTTGCAAAGAAGAAATTGCAGGTATGTGATTTCATTCTATTGATCATCTCAATATTTCCCCTATTTGATTCAAACAATTTTTAGTGCACTCTAAGAAAAAAAAAATCATAGTTATATTCAATATTGGAAGCCCTAGCTTCTTTGTTGTTTCTTCAAGTTTCCCTCCCTATATTTCACAACTAGATTTTTTTTAAGAAATATATTTTTATAGTGTTTCTTTAGTTGTATATGGGTTGTTTGATATCTGTTGCAGTGGAACCACTCATTGCATTGGATCCCAAACCCTGTCATTTTCAGTTTTATTTTAAAAAATGTTTTGCAGTTAGCGGTGTGCACTGTACAAGACTTGTGCCCTGGTGTGCATTTTCTTGTTAATAGCATCGCTAAGTTTAAAATGAAAACAATATTTTTTTATATAGAAAGTCTCTAGTTTTAAATTTGTTTAAGGGTCTGATAGTTTGCAATAAATAGTAATGAGACATTGATTCTTTAATTAACTTATAAAGCAATGCACAAATATAACAATTTGCAAAAAAAATGTTTTCAAATTCGTCAAAGCACGGTTATCATATGTCGGTGCATATACATATTCTTAACGCAACTATGCATACTCTTGGATTATACACACCAAAATCTTATTTTGTAACAAATATTTCATAATTTTTATATCTGATGATTCCTGGTTTTTTTTTAATAGAAGATGGTCGACAGAAGTTCAAGACAAACAACTTATTGCAACAAGCACAATGGTACCTCATCCAAATAAGAGAACAAGGCAAGTTCTTTAAGTTGTATTAAAAAATTAATATATTTGAATTATCTATAGGTTTAAATTAATGTTGTGTTGGTTAAGACATATCATGCAAATTACAAGGGACAAACAAGAGGAAAACCAATACATGTTAGTGGGGAAAACCAATGTCTATAGGTTTTAATTCTTTTATGAACATCGAATTTAATTATCGCATGAAATGTTAATTTTCAATTATTTTGTTGTAGAAAAAAATAGAACCCATTCAACACATAAGACAGGACGACGATGAATAAAAGGGTTGATCGCAAAGTTTCTGAGTACTTACGTTTTTTCCTTACTTAAAATTCCATGTTTGTTGTGATTTTTATATTTAAACAATTAATTTATACTCATCCATGGATATCTTCTAATAGGTGCTAACATACAAAGAAGATCCAACCGAGTGTAACCAACATAAGGGATTTTAAGAGACAACATGCAACATGGCTATGAAAGAATGTGTATTGTTTATGAAACACTTGTTGCTATGGTGCACTTTTTTATTTATGCAATCATGTACATTCTACTATATATAAATGTAGATATAGCTATTGCACTTTATTTATGTGTTTGTAGATGGAACATGAATAAGTGAAACATAAAAAACAAGCCAATCAAGAAAACATTAGGTTAAATAACCAAAGTACAATATTGCCTACAATGATGAAGAAATGAGGCACACACTCAGCTCGAGCAATGAGAACAGTTCAATTGATGAATGACAAACAATATAATTGAATATTACTGCAAGTTGTATGTTTTGGGAATATTTGTCTGTGAAAATCAGGGATTTTGTTTAATGTACTTGACATATTGTCTCAATTGCATGATGACATGTTACCAATAAGTGTAACAATTACATATTGGTTGCATTTTGATTATTCTGGAACTTTACATTGTGGCATTTCGTATGATGATGAGTCACTTATTCATATATAATAAAATGGGTTTCTTACTTTATTGCATTATCAAATGTTGTAAAATGGTGCGTTGTTGATTAATTAATATATGGATGATTTACATTGTTACAAATAATAGAGGTGTCATTCGTTGGATAATGCATTAATGCAATCATATATAAAAACATAATAATAAAAATACAAAAATCAATATTATTATAAAAAAATACTTGATTTCAAGATGATTAATTGAAAATGGCCCACAGGGGTGTAGACCGATTGGCATGTGCCTTGTAAATGGAAGGAAATGTAAAAATGAGGTCTCAAGTTCGATTCTCACCCTGATTTATCCGGAGACATGCTTGCGGGCTATGCGATTCTCCCTAGGGGTTAAAAGGTAGCTGACAGGATTCGACCCCGTGTTACACGAGTACGATACTGTCGTCGCTATCGATTCCCCTAGTTACCAAAAAAAAAATTGTAAAAAAAAACAATGAATTAAAATATGTACATATTGGTGCACTATATTCTTTTGAACTCACTAAATGATGTGTTTTCATGAGTTATACCCACTGGTGCCTATTACTTAAAATGAATCATCGATGCTAAAAATTGTACAAAAAACATCGTTGCTTTAAATGACATAACGTATGATTATATTCATCATTTCAAAATATTACAGTGAGCGTTATTACAATATGCACTGGTGCTTTACATATAATATATGCATCGGTGCTTATTAACAAAGAATGACACCAATATCTCACCTCAAATGTTTGAAATTTCACTTCCTTCCAGTGCACATGGTAATACAAGCATTGATGCACACAAATTATACGAGCATTGGTGTGTTGTAAAAAAAAAAAGAACGACTTGGTGTGTAATATTTATACGAGTAGCGATGCTGCATGAAACAAAGAATACGATCTGGTGTGTAATAATCTAAAAAGAATCAATGCTTTTTAGATTTGTGTACACACTAGTGTCGTTTATTTAACAACGCACCGATGTGTTTTAACAATAAAACACTGACAAAAAAAACGTTTCCCACCCAATTTCGTTTAGTTATATGGAACATCCATTAACACCTCTGTTAAAACCTCTGATATGAATAATGGAGTTATTTTGAAAATTTTGCCCAATCTAGTAACATTAAAAACATTTGCTATAAAGTGTTTTCCTTATAGTGTTATGTAAAACTACTTAAGATTCTATTTGACGTAATAGAAATTTATTCAGAGATTGTTTATTCACACTTTAGTACTTTAGTACAGAACTCTACTTATAAATGAAATTTCCCACATCATATTGGGAAATCCCACATCAATGAGAAGGGTAATATAAAACAAAAATATCATTATAACGGAGAAATCATCTTAATACCCTTGCATGATCTTATGCTTATGAAAAGGGGAAGCATATGCATGAATCAAACAATTCTGATTAGAGAATGAAACCAATCCCTTTGATCTCAATAAATAATTAAAAACAATTAATGATATTGGAATTTCTTATAATCTCAATTATATATATATAATCAAAAACTAAATATTACTCTTTAAATCTTGTTTTAAAAAATTAACTCAATCATTAATACACAAATCTAAAATTACATAGTCAAATACAATTAAAGAGTAACATATATTTATCAAATCCCACATACATATATATATATATATATATATATATATATATATATATATATATATATATTTATTGAATATAAAATTTCCTTGTAACAAATATAATTCATTGAATTCTTATTAACATTATAATACAACTCCATAGGTTTTAAAAAGGTGTTTATTTGTGAGATTATTCTTCTATGCATTTTTTTTGTTTGTTGGAGATATGGACATTATAGAAGTGCATGTACCATATCAATATTCAATATATCGAGGGAGATTCGCACATTTATATATGAATTTATAATTGTATTATTAATAATACAACCTTTTTTATCTAGAAAACTTTTGTGTGGATTCCAGTACATATTCTTTTCTCTTTTAATGTTTTTCCAATCCATACTCTAGGGAACAAAGTCGGTGGGGGTAGTTAGCAAATTGATGACATATCACTTTAAAGATGGAAGAATTCTCCATACTCTAGGGAACAAAGTTGGTGGGGTGGGAGCAAATTGATGGCATGCCACTTAAAATAGGGAGGAATTGTTTAGCATCTTAAAAAATGTAGCATGTTTAATTGTACATTAAAATATGCAAATCCCTAGATCATTCTAGAAGGGAAGAATTATGTTCCCCACCTCGTTTAAAGGAAAAGCATTAGATACCTTAGAATCCGGGAAAAGCATGAAATAAGGATAAATTTTACCATGGGTCCCTTTTGAGAGTGGCATGCCGAGCCACTTGAAGCGTTAATGTTTTTTTTTTAAAGGAGAAGGAAGTTAGTTTTGGGAAATAGTATCATAAAATTAAATTATAATAGTTTATTTGAGTAAAAGTATTCATAATTTATGGTTAGGAAAAGGGTTGTTTATATCGATAAATTAATTATAATTTTTTTTTTTTTTTTTTTTAAGGAGAAGGAAGATAGTTTTGGGAAATAGTATCATAAAATTAAATTATAATAGTTTATTTGAGTAAAAGTATTCATAATTTATGGTTAGGAAAAAGGTTGTTTATATCGACAAATTAATTATATTTTTTGTCTGTGAAATGTATATTTTGGGAAAATTTATTGGGCATTTTTTCTCATTTCAAGGATGTATTATGTTATTTAAGGTAAATTAGATTTTGTAAAAGCTTTAGGTTTTGTCAATATAAAGTTTAAGGTTGTTACAACAATATACACTTATTAAGAATTCGACATGTCACTTGTAAAAATTGAATCTCGATGGTAATGATAACATTCCTACTCATAATTTCTTGAACTACACTTAATTGACAAAGTGGCTATAATGTATGACCTATAACTCTCTTTTTTAAACAAAATAAAAATGAAACATTTCATACTAAATTTTAGAATAATTAGGTGTTAATTTTTTTGTTATATGAATAAAATTAATTAAATCTATTTTATTTGGATTTATCAAGTATAGAAAGGAATTGAAATAAATCAATGTAAGTGTTTTGGTGTTTAAAATATATGGGTTGTTAATGATGTATGTTAATGTCTTTATTTTTTATTAATTTTTATATGATGATAATTTTAAATTAATGGTTGATTTAAAAATAATAATAATAATTAAAATTTCAATTTCAATTATTTTTCTAATTATGTTATTATCTTCGTATATTGTTTTTTAAAGGAAAATCTCACAGAGAAATCAAAGGGTTTCTTTTTGAGATTTGTGAATGGAATCTCTAGTAAATTCATTGGTTGGACTAGTGCACCTAACTCAAGGGGATTCAAACATGACACATGTTGACACAATATTAGTCAAATGCCCAAGGACATTGGAAGCAACTGATTGAGCTAACCCCTTGGGCTTGTTAGCCTTGTACCTAAGAATATGACACATCTCTTCCACCTGAGATATAGAGTGCACTTTGTTTTTCTCAATGTAATTTTTTATTATTATATACATGATGATAATTTATTAATGGTCAATTTTCTCTTTTCCCTTTTACGTTAAATGTTAGACCTCAACATTTACCCCATTGTAATTTAGTAGTGTTACCAACATAGATGACATATATTTTATACTCAACTTGTAACATGCACCTCAATTCTCTTAGTGCAATTTTTTATTTTTATTTTTAATTGTTTTTGCATGATGGTAATTCTCCCATCATTTGAAGCAGAATTTCTCCTTAATACAAGATTCAATCATTGGTCAATCTATCTTTAATGGGAAATATTGGGTCCTCCTAAGCCCATATCCTTCATATTTAAGAAATTTTGTTGAATCACCTAGAATTTAAAGCAAATATTAAATGATGGTGTAAGGAAGGTGAGTCAATAAAGGAATCATCGATGTATCAATTTCAATATAGATTAAATAATGTGAAGTCCAAATTCAAAACCTAGAACAAAAAAGTGTTTGGAAATGTCTTTCAAGCCCAAAGAGACTTGGAGACATGAATGGAGGAGGTGCAACTAACTTGTTAGCACTCTTTAACTTCTCAGACTGAAGAAGAAATGGGCAGAGGTAACTACAAATCCACTTTGGAGTTAAGGATCTAGCCCTCCAAGACTCAGAGAGGAATCTCTCTGTATGATTTAGCTTTGTTTGCTCGGAATTTTAGGCTAGTTATAAGAGTACATAGTTGTTTGTTTGTTTTGAATTGTTTGGTTGGAACAACAAGGGAAAAACCATTGGGCAATGGAGTCACAGCTCGGAATGGATCAAAACTAGGTCATAACATGTTAACATGGCAGGGCAAGGTAGGCAAATCCTCTAGATACTCAAGATTTAATGCATGGGAAAGATGGAACAAATTAAGAAATCAAATTAAACACAAATCAACTGAGAATTTTGAGTTTAATCTTCAGTGGAAAAACACAAAAATTATTCCAAGCAAGTGACAGAAGGTACATTTAAACCAATTATGTCCTTTTGTCTCCTTAAAATAATTCAGAATGTAGAAAACAATTTTGATAACAGGAAGAACAAATTAACATAGAAAATAAACTTCACCATTCGGATTGGCCACAAGAATCCTACAATGGTCACACTGTATTACTAGAAATCTCATCCATGGAGGCTCTATGAGTTGCTTTACAAAATAAGTTTCATCCTACTAACAGGTCCTAACTGATCAACCCTTTTTACATTTGAATTATAAAAATATATAGAAAAATTATCCCCTG
Organism: Picea engelmannii; assembly: GCA_009831015.1. Classification (NCBI taxonomy): domain Eukaryota; kingdom Viridiplantae; phylum Streptophyta; class Pinopsida; order Pinales; family Pinaceae; genus Picea; species Picea engelmannii. Next base: position 683,958 of record ML781344.1, on the reverse strand, counting down.
GGATCAAGAGGTCTAATTCAACAACCTGGCCAAAAATAGAAACAAATCCCTCAAAGTTATGAATTGTCTACCATGAAAAAAGGGTCGGATTACTGAAAATAGGGGTCAACTCAGACATTTGTATATCCCAAAATATGATATTTGTGAGAAAACAGAACGATTTTATTGTATATGAGTTCGTCATGAGTAAAAACCTCTCTTGATTTTTCCGAATTCATCTCCATATTTCCAAAACATCTGTCGCAAAAACATGACAAAAACAGGAAAAATGGAAACCTAAAAAATAGTGCTCAGAGATGGCTTTGGTTCTCCTAATTCCCGATACCTGTGCAAAAAATGAGAGAGGTTATTTAATTTCATCCCATTATGGAGAAAAAAATCTCTCTGTTTCTCAAAACTCATTCTTGTTTTCCTGGAAATGCTCTCGAAATATAGGTGGTCAACCTGTTCGAAAATCAGTTTTTGATTTGGGGGGAAGTGGT
>ML781344.1:660350-671258 GCA_009831015.1 Picea engelmannii | reverse complement strand
ATCCATATGCTCATAATTTTAGTTTGTATTAGTTTAATTCTTGCTTATAGTTTTGTTGTTCTTTTTCTAACTCTTTCCTCTACAGCTGTCATGCTCAGCAAGACCCAACTGGGCATGTAAGCACCCCTTATTTTCTCACCAAGTGATGAATTGGGTGCAAACACTTATTTATGTACAATCTTATTCTAACAATGAATTCTTGGTTTCAGGGGGTATAAAATATCCAATATAACCAATCAAAGATTTGATCCAATACCTTATCTCTTTCACTGTTTTTGACAAAACTCAGAGTTAGAGCTTGTAAGTGCACTAGGAACTGATTTTTAGCATGATCTTCATAACATAGAGCTTTAGATATATAAAAATCTAAAGAGGCACTGGAAATCAATTGGCATTCAAAAGTGAAAAGCTCCTCCATATAGATAGTTATAGGATCATGAAAAAAATGACCTATCCCTTGGTATTCAAATTTAGCCAATTCCAAATCATAATTTATTATTGTATTTATGATGTTTGTGTCATCATGCAAATTCTGATTTGACTGCATATTTTGATAAGAATTTTGTAATGAGACTTCTCCTAAACCAGGCCATGCAACTGATTTCCTAATCATATCTTGATCATAGCTACTTTTAATCTCATAACTGGAAAATGAACCATGACTTTGACAACACAATTCATCCAACACATCATCTATTGGATCTTGCAAGGACTGAGATGGTTGTTTTATTGGTTCCAATACAAATTCTTGATTTTCTGTGTGCTTATTAATTCATCTTTTGTTTGAATATTGATGTAACTCAAGGGCTGTAAATTTGGATCAAGAACAACTTCTATGTCATCAATGACATCTCCCACTACTTCATCAGAATATTCTCCATCCTTACTATTGACAATTTGCTTATGATTTTCTCTCATGATTTAAAATGAAGAGAAACATAAAGGCATAGATATTTCACTTACTCTGAGATTTGTTGCATTTTCCTCATTGTTGTCATAATTGTTGTGCAAAGGTTGATTGTCATATTTTATATGTAACTAAGCTTCGTTCTCCCAAGAGCATGCCACTGGTTGCTTTGAATAGTCAACATCTATTTCAACCACATAATCATCATCATACTGATCATACTTGGGTATATTATCCAGGTAAGAAAATTCATCAAACATGCACATCATATCAGTTGGTCGTTCCTCTGCAAGTTGAGTTTGAGTCTCATCTTTGACCAGGTTTTGAATTGAATAAATAAAGTAATCATTTTCTGGTTTATGATACCAAGGGTGAGCTGCAAAAGACCCGGAAATAGTGACCATTTCTTGATCTGCAACTAATGGAACATGGTGTATTTGAACAACAAGTTTTTCTCTTATGATAATCCTATGCAAAATTTCTTCCATTGTACTTGTCATAATGTCTAGCTTCACCTATGAGGATGTCAGATGCTCATTTTCTTTGTTCTTTCTATCTTCTGCCTCCAACTTTGACCTTTTGATAAACAAATGGGCTTCCACACTTATTGCACTATCTTTCATTTCTTTGAGTGTTATGGTGTTTCTTTCCCTCAACTGAAATTCAATTTTTGGATCAAAGGCATCTGGATAGTGTAAGAGAGCTAAATCATGAGAAGGTCTTATATCAATGGGCATTGAATGGTAGACTTGATTGAATTTGGCTGAAAATTGTTGCACTATTTCTCCTGGCTGTCTTTTCAAGTGATTATATTCTTCCAAAATGAGGAAGGGGTTCCTCTTGACCACCCATTGATCCAAGAAAAATTTCACAAAATTATTGAGATCACTGATGCTTGCAGCTGACAGCTCTTTATTCCATTTCTTATCTCTACTTTGCAAAGATAAAGAAAAAAGACTAATACTAAAATCACCTTTTTCCACCTCAAAAAGGTCAAGATAATTTTCAAAACCTTGAATTTGTTTCTCAGCAGTGATGTATCCATATTCTCCATCAAATCTAGGGAGATATTTGAAGTAATTGGCAGGGAAATCATGGAGTATGGGAGGTAAGACAAGAGGCTTGTATCTATCTCGGATTTTTACAGGTGTAGGAGTATGTACATGGATCGTAACAATAGGATTAACCTCTCGAGGCTCATAAGGTTGAACATGCTCTTCATAAATTTTGGCAGTATCATCTGGATCAGGATCATGAGAAGGGAAGAAATAATTAAAAATAAAACCTATCATATCTTAGATAAACTTCAAGCTTAAATACCTAATCTTTTCAGATGGTCTGATCATGTTTCACATTCTTCCTCCAATGGAGTCTTTGAATTGGAACTGATATGGAGTTGATTGTAGTTGCCAGGTGGACAATTCAGCCTTCTTGTGTCTGATCACTGGCCACCATCATTAATTAGATCTAGAACTTGATATGCTTTCTGAGGAACATTCCCCAGTATGGTCGCCACTATGTTAGCACTCTGTAATTTCTCATGATGAAGAAGAAATGGGCAGAGGTAACTACAAAATCACTTTGGATTCAAGGATCTAGCCCTCCAAGACTCAGAAAGGGATCTCTCTGTATGATTTAGCTCTATTTGTTGGGAATTTTAGGCTAGTTATAAGAGTACATGGTTGTTTGTTTGTTTTGAATTGTTTGGTTGGGACAACAAGGGAAAAACCATTGGGCAATGGAGTCACAACTCAGAATGGATCAAAACCAGGTCATAATAGGCTAATATGCCAGGGCAAGGTAGGCAAATCCACTAGATCTTCAAGATTTAATGCATGGGTAAGATGGAACAGATTAAGAAATCCAATTAAACATAGAGCAACTAAGAATTCTGAGTTTAATCTTCAGTGGAAAAACACATAAATTATTCCAAGCAAGTGACAGAGGGTACATTTAAACCAATTATGTTATTTTGTATCCTTAAAATAATTCAGAATGTATAAAACAATTTTGATAACAGGAAGAAAAAATTAACAGAGAAAATAAACTTCACCAATGGGATTGGCCACAAGAATCCTACAATGGTCACACTGTATTACTGGAAATCTCATCCATGGAGGCTTTGTGAGCTTCTTTACAAAATTAGTTTCATCCTTCTAACAGGTCCTAACTGATCAACCCTTTTTACATTTGAATTATAATAATATATAGAAAAATTATCCCATGGGATCAAGAGGTCGAATTCAACAACCTGGCCAAAAATAGAAACAAATCCCTCAAAGTTTTGAACTGTTTGCCATGAAAAAAGGGTCGGACTGCTGAAAATAGGGGTCAACTCAAACACTTCTATCTTCTAAAATATGACATCTATGCGAAAAATGAAATATTTTATTGTAGATGATTTCGTCCTGAGTAAAAACCTCTCTTGGTTTTTCCAAATTCATCTCCAACTTTCCAAACCATCTACTGCAAAAACATGACAAAAACAAGAAAAATGGAAACCTGGAAAACAGTGCTCAGAGATGGCTTCGATTCTCCCAATTCTTGATACCTGTGCAAAAACTGATAGATTTTATTGAATTTCAGCCTGTTATGGATAAAAAACTCTCTCTGTTTCTCAAAAATCCTTTTGGTTTGCCTGAAAATGCTCTCGGAAGACAGGTGGTCAAACTGTGTGAAAAATAGTTTTTGATTTGGGGGGAAGTGGTTTTTGGAGGGGGAAAGTGGTATTCCGGACCCCCCTTGGGGTGGTAAGTGGTATTAGCGGGGGGGGTTCGGTAAGACCTGGTGGTGACAAGTTTCTAAGTGAAAACCACTTTCTCTAGATCCCCCCCTTCTTTAAAGTTAGGATGGACGGGGGGTCTGGAAAATTTTACAGACGTTGATTTAAGTTTTTGGGATATGTGAGTAAGGTGAATTTTTTTTGTTTTATGGTTTTTGTTTTTTACGTTTTGTTTTATTTAATATTTTTTTGTTTTATTATGTTTTCCCTGTTTTTTATTTTCGTTTTTGTTTTATGTATTTTTATATATGTTTTAAATGTTTTAATTATTTAGTTTTGCTTTTATTTGTATTTTATTTTTGTTTTAGTTTTCTTTTATTTTATTGTTTATATGTTTTATGTTTTTATATTGTTTTATGTAGTTTTTATTTATTATATTGTTTTATTTTTTAGTTTAATTATTTGATTAATTATTGTTAATTAGTTACAAGCCTAGGTTTTAATTATTTATTAATTAATTAGTAATTAATTTATTATTAACAACTCTAACCTAGTTTTACTAATATAACTATACTAATCTAATTTAATTAACTTTATTAAGCTAATCAATATGAACAATGCCTGTTGGGCAACTCAATTCCTTAAATTGCTTTCATTTAATTATCAACCAGGGATGCTTGTAAGCTTGTGATGATGCCAACAAAATATATGCAGGAGTAGGCATCTAACTCTAATCTAAGAAAATTCAATCAAATCCTAACTCTTTCATTCCACTTAATAAGACTTAATTGTTGCAGGAAAGAAAACACTAGCTCCCTTACAGGAGGTCCTCTCATGATGTTTCACAAAACCTATCAACAATCAAGATCATCAAGTAAACACTCATGCATTGAAAATAAATACACTTAAAAGTCTTAAAAGGGCTTAGTTGTTGTAGGCATGAAAACAATAGCTCCCTTACAAGAGGTCTTCTCGTAATGTTTCAAATAACCTATCAACAATCAAGATCATCAAATAATTCTAATAAAAACAATAAAGCAAATAAACCTATTCAAAGCATTAGAACAAGAAGAAAATGATACTATGATCTATTTGGAGTGAGCTCAATTCTCCCAAGAACAAAGTAACACGTAAACTAAAGAATTTTAAATCTAAACTAGAGAATGGAAACTGATGTGAAAATAAAGCTTGATTCTTATTCCATCATAAGTTGGACACAATCTCCAGGAGTCCTCCCCTTTGAAATGGAGGAGACACTCCTATTTATACAAAAATTTAAGATAACTTAGATCCACAAATCTCTCCTAGATCCACAAATGTCTCATTTGGTTACAACCATGTGCTCACACCTATCAAGTGATATCTCTACAAATCCTCTCACAAATCTCTCTTTCATGATTAATCTCCATCCAAGATACTTGAGTAAATCTCCAAATCTTCATCAAATCTTCAAGGGGTTGAAGAAGATTCGAATTTGAGGCTTGATGGTCAAGTTTGACTTGGTTGGAGTCTTCAAATACACCTGTAAACATCATGAAACTCATCCCACTTTCATATATAAGTGTAAACATGTCATTTTTCCAATATTTAATCATAAATTCACTCAAAAACACTAAAACAGATGCATTGAAAAATAATATGTATAAAACCCATGTAATCATGAAAATCGTTTAATGTAAGGGTATGGGAAAGCATAATATGGTTAAAAGTGAAGTGAAAGTGAATTGAAAGTGAAGTGAAAGGTTGGTAAAAAGATGGTACTTTGGCGACCCAACAATGCCACTAACCACTTATTATTAACCTATTGTTTTTATCCTAATCTTGTTTATTCATGTAGGGACAAAAATGGCGGAGGGGTGAAGAAATGGAGGGTGAGGGAATGAAGGGTGCAACAAGGTGATGAAGGATCGGGTGAAATGGATGGAGGGAGAAGTGAAATTAACCAAGCCCAGCAAGCCAAATATCTTCATCACAAGAGAAATGTCAAATAGATAGTTGAAGAATCAAATCATCTATGATTATAGGATCCCAACATAACTGTCATCAAAGAAGGTGTTGGCACCCAAGGTGTATCATCCCTAGCCACCCCAAGTTGGGCCACATCATAGAACCTCAACTTATGTAACTCTGAGTCAACCAAACTGTAACATATCCAACATACTATTAAGCAAGGTTACTCTAAAATTTCACTGGGTTGATTCTACTCTACACATAAGTCCATGCAGTATTACTTGAAGTAACACACTCATCCCAAAATTGAGTTGTGCCACACAACTTATAATAGTGAAAGCAACATTCTCCTTTTAACACAACCTTAAGTAGCGAAAGTAACTCAAACATATGCACACTAGAGTACTGATCCCACAACACAACCGTGCACACAACCATCTTGGCGTCATGCACCACTTCTAATTTCATTGTATGAGGAGTCTATTTCCTTGAATGCACACACGAAAATCCAGTCTCCTATGCACACAGGTTACTTTCATGTGCACCCAACCACCCAATCCTCTTCTTGAAGACTCTTAATAAAAAACACAAGTTTAACTTAACAAATGAAGCTATCATCAACTGACATACTCATGCACAACTACAAATATAGTCTATAAGCACCACATTTACATGTACAAACAACATTAAACAAAATAACAAAAATTACTTGTATGCGACTACATAAAAGAATTAATCCATATCAAGCATAGACAAATATGCACACAGTAAAAAAGACAAGCACATAAAGAACACTTATATTTTATGAAAGTCACCAATTGTGCACGTAACTCATAGGTTCCTCCAAGTCATAGACTTTGTTTCTCATAAAATTTCAACAATAGGTCACCCCCGAGCTAGGGCTTAACTCCACCAGGGAAAAAGGGTTCCTAACGACAAGCTAAGGTCTGAAACTCAACAGAATTGTTCAGTCCAAGGTGTTTGTTGCTACAACTAGCCTACAATCCCTCATTTCCCACTCATTTGTCACACCTAAGGAAGTGTACCCCTTCTCTACTCAACAGTCCTTTGGTTGCCCTACTTCCCTTCCCGGGGATACCAACAACATGTCAGATAGGAAGTCTTCGAGCCCTGTGACTAATTCTCAGCGCACCAGGGAACAATTCTCAACAATACTCTCACTTGGATAATATGCTCATGGGTCTAACAACCACTTCACAATAGCCAATATCTCACCTACAGAGACTACTCATGGTCTACCAACCCATCTCCTCGATAGTAAATTTGATTATATCCCTCAACTCCTTAAAAATTTATTTGTGCGGATAAGGTAACAATCGTATTTTCCATACAATTCGACCCCCTTCTACTCACGAGAGCCTGAAAACATGAACCTCCTCCCAATCATGGATAATAATGAAAATCCCCCCAAAATACACTAAGGCTAACAATATATATTGCATGCCTTTCGCTTGACACTTGTCACCTTCAAAAGTAGTTTTAATCCACTTGGTGAACCGTTCCCTACCCTTGAGAAATTAGGATAAAAACATATCCATAACATTACACTTTTCTGGAAATATTATAAAATATTCCATAATACTTAAGTCTCACCCCCTTTTCCCTTTTCCGATGGATTTGGCCCCCCATCTCTTTTCGTCTAAGTCTATCTATGCGCAACGATGTAATAATATATTTATAAATGAGTATAATTACATGGATAGGTGCACTGGCCTATCTGCATCCTGGCTCACCAGCCTCATACTCACACAGGCTCTTTGACCTTAATACATATCCAGTCATATATATATATATATATATATATATATATATATATATATATATATATATATATATATATATATATATATATATATATATATATATATATATATATATATATATATATATATTCTGCATGCACTTCTAGTCATTCCCACATACTTACCCAAGTGCACGCAACACATAAAATATGTGCACCCTATATTTGATAACACTTCTCTGAACACTACTCTGATGTGTGCAACATCAAAACTTAGTGCCAACGACTCACCACCCTAAATGTACATTTACATTTACACTTGGATGTATATTTTCATTTACATTTATAACTCATTTATGTGTGAACTTCTAGTCATTCCCGCATACTTACCCAAGTGCATGCAACACATAAAATATGTTCACCCTATCTTTGATAACACTTCTTCGCACACTACTATGATGTGTGCAACATCAAAACTTAGTGCCAATGGCTCACCAGCCTAAATGTACATTTACATTTACACTTGGTTCCAATGGCTCACCAACCTATATGTACAATTACAAAGGGTCCTGATCAAGGACATTACATTCCCCTCCCCCTTATTTATGCATTTTCATCAGTGCATCATATACATTGTACATACAAAACTCGGAAACCTTTAAAAATATGCAGATACTCTACCCATATAGTATCCTCGCATTCCCAAATTGCATCCTCAGGACCATACCAGGTCCATTGGACCTTTACTAGTTCCATGGATTGATTCTAGAGCTAATTGATTTTATGATCCAATATGCAAATCAGACGCACTTGAAATCCACCTTCTGGCTCCACCTGAATCACATTCCAACCAATAATATGATTAGTATCAGGTACGTACTGCTTAAGAAATGACACGTGGAAAAAATTATGAATACATAAGGACATTTGAAATGCAATCATAAAAGTGATAGGACCAATCCTCTCTAGGATTTCAGATGGCCCACAGTAGTGTGTCACTAACTTAGAACACTTTCCCAACTTCAAGGAATTGTTCTTAGCTTTCACTTTCAGAAACACATGATCACCCACTTTAAAATATATGTGGGTTCTGCATTTATCTGTGTAGATTTTCTACCTGTCTTGGGAAACCTTTAGATTATTCCTTATCATTACCATTTTCTCCTCCATTTACCGGAGCAAATCTGGACCAACTACTGCGTTTTATGTTGGGTTATCCCAACTCACAAGCATGTAACTTGCACTTTCTACCATAAAGTGCCTCAAATGGGCTCATCTTTAAGGATGCTTGACACCCATTGTTGTAAGCAAACTCTACCAAATGCAAGTAATATTCCCACTTGGAGGGTTTATCTATGACATACATCCTCAGCATGTCTTCAATCACCTGATTTACTCTCTTGGTTTGACCATCTGACTCAGGATGATGTGTTGTGCTGAAATTCAGACTTGCTCCAAATCCCTTGAATATCCCTTTCCAAAAGTTCGAGGTGAACTTGGAATCTCTGTCAGACACAATTGTCTTAGGTACACCATGCAACTTGAAAATTTCTCGCATGTAAATATCAACAATGTTGGTTTCCTTTTGCGATGAATTCATTTGAATAGAATGAGAAGATTTAGTAAGCTTGTCCACCACCACCATAATATAATCTTGTTGATTAGCTGTCCTAGACAACTTAGTTATGAATTCCATGGTCACCACTTCCCACTTCCACTCAAGAATGGGCAAGGGTTGTAGAAAACTAGTTGGATATATGTGCTCATCCTTGATCTTCTGACATTCGAGACATCTTGCAATAAAATATGCAACTTTGTTTTTCATATCTGGCCAAAAGTATTGATCCTTGACTATGACAATGGTTTTCTAGTAACCTGGATGTCCAACATAAGAAACCTTATGTATCTTTGACAATATCAATGTCTTCAACTCTTGATCATTTGACACATAGACTCTACATCTATACACGAGGATTCCATCCTCTCTTAGCTCATATCCTTCCAAATTTTGATGTGACATACCTTGTTGCAAAGTCACCTTTATGTCATCATAATGCAAATCTGATTTGGCAACTTCTAAAATGTTGTCGCACAAATCAGATTTGCATGTGCTAATGGTTCTAGCATGCATCTCATGCGCCCTCCTATTGAGTGTGGCAGCCACCTTGTTCTCTTTACCCTTGATATGATTTATGTCGAAGTCATACTCACTGAGGAACTCTAACCACCTGATTTGTCTAGCATTCAAACTTGGTTGTCCAAACAAATATTTCAGACCACAATGGTTTGTTCTCAACTCAAATATTTTACCCATGACATAATGCCACCACATATTCAAACTATGCACTATGGCTACGAATCCCAAGTCATGAGTAGGATATATCCTTTCATGCTCTTTCAACTTCCTTGATTCATATCATAACACATGTCCATTCTGACTCAGGACTCCACCTAGTCCTTCCTTGCATGCATCTGTGCACACCACGAAGTATGCATCAAGATCATCAATCCTCAAAATTGGCGCACTTGTCAACAAACTCTTCAAGTGTTGAAAACTCATTGCACACTCTAGAGTCCATTCAAATCGTGCACCTTTATTTTGCAAAGATGTAATTGGATGTGCAATTTGCGAGAATCCTTCAATAAACCTTATGTAGCACCCTGTTAGTCCCATTAAGAATCTCACTTCTATGAAATTTATTGGCGTTGGTCATTCCTCAATGGATTTTATCTTCGTTGGGTCCACATTTATTCCTATTAGAAAAACAGGACCGCGGAGCAATAAAATAAAACAAATGCGGAAACAAAACACAGAAGATACACAATACAAGAGAGACACAGATTTACGTGGTTCACCCAGTGTGGGCTACATCCACCAGAGAAATTGCTAGATCCTTTCTTTATTATTATCCAGCAAAATGAAGGGATACAACCTACAGAAAAACCTGTTGTAACTTCCTCTTCTTTCTCTCACAGTCTCCTCTCTCAAAATACAATACTCGCCAACATACATAGCTTCAATACATTTCCCTCATAAAAGAGGGTTGCCTTCTAGGGAAAAAAACCCTAACATAATCTCTATCATTAGATCTGCGACCTTATAATGAACAGTCCAAATTTACAATGAAATTACAATATACTTTTACAAGGCAATTTTTGCTTCAGGGGCTTCGCCCCCGAACCCCCGCTGGGGGCCCGCTTGCCCCCAAACCCCCCAGCCGGGGGGATAGCCCCCCTAGACCACACAGAGGGGGTACCCCCCCTCTGCACTCCCCTGCGTGGAAGAGTGTACATACTTCTGGGGTGTAAATACTTCATGGGCTATAAACACGGCTGAAAGTAAAGGACCTCTAAATCAGGAAGATAATCAGGCTCCACAACCAACAATATCCCACTTGGAGACTGATCTCAACAACTCCACTGTTGTTGTATATGCTGGACTCTGAACCTTCTTGGACCTAGAAAATTTCTCATCTTCATCTTCATTCTTGAAGACCAACTAAAACTGAGCAAGAACTCAGTTTCTCCCTGGTTACTCCCTTTGTTAACATGTCTGCAGGATTCTGG
>ML781344.1:635525-656906 GCA_009831015.1 Picea engelmannii | reverse complement strand
CATTTAAATGATCTGCAACAGACCCACCTTCCAACATCTTCATATTAAATAATCTCTTCATTAGAAATACCTTATTGGATGCCAAGGGTTTTTCATACAATTTGGCCAACGCATCCATCAAACCCTTCGTTGTCTTTTCTTTCGAGATATTGAAAGCCACCGATGCTGACAGGCTCAGCCATATTGTTCCTAGAACCTTTATGTCAAGAATCTCCCATTCTTCGTCCTTCATGGTCGCCAACTTCTTTGCTACTTCGCTCAATGGTAGGAATAGATCCTTCTGATATAAATAATCTTCCACCTGCATCTTCCATAACTGGTAGTTTTAGCCGTTAAATTTCTCGACCCTAAACTTTCCATCTTTCGACATTGCTCCCACTCGAACCAGAAACCCTCTTTTCCTGCGAGTTACCTTACGCTCTGATACCAGTTGTTAGAAAAACAAGACCGCGGAGCAATAAAATAAAACAAATGCGGAAACAAAACACAGAAGATACATAATACAAGAGAGACATAGATTTACGTGGTTCACCCAGTGTGGGCTACATCCACCAGAGAAATTGCCAGGTCCTTTCTTTATTAATATCCAGCAAAATGAAGGGATACAACCTACAGCAAAACCCACTGTAACTTCCTCTTATTTCTCTCACAGTCTCCTCTCTCAGAATACAATACTCGCCAACATACATAGCCGCAATACATTTCCCTCATAAAAGAGGGTTGCCTTCTAGGGCAAAAAACCCTAACATAATCTTTATCGTTAGATATACGACCTTATAATGAACGGTCCAGATTTACAATGAAATTACAATATACTTTTACAAGGCAATTTTTTCTTTGGGGGCTTCGCCCCCGAACCCCCGCTTTCCCTCGAGCCCCGCAGAGGGGGTACCCCCCCTCTGCACTCCCCCGCGTGGAAGAGTGTACATACTTCTGGGGTGTGAATACTTCATGCGGTATAAACACGGCTGAAAGTAAAGGACCTCTAAATCAGGAAGACAATCAGGCTCCACAACCAACAATTCCTTCCTCTAAAATGATATGACCCAAGTAATGAATCTATCGTTGATAAAATGAACACTTTCTCAAATTCACATAAAGTTGGTGTTCCCTCAATTCCTACAGTACCATCCTCAAGTGTTGTTCATGCTCCTCTTCAGAGTTTGAATAAATAAGTATGCCATCCAAAAACATAATGAAAAACTTATCTAAGTAGCTTATGAAAACTCCATTCATTAAACACATGAAGACAATCAGTGCATTCGACGACCCAAATGGAACCATTGTAAACTCATAATGACCATACCTTGTTCTAAAGGAAGTCTTGTTGATATCTTCATCTTTTATTCTCACTTGGTGATATCCATATCTGAGATAAATCTTAGAGAATATCCTTGCACCCCCTAGTTGATCAAACAAATCATCTATCATTCGCAAAGGATACTTGTTCTTCATTGTTATCTTGTTCAATTGTCTAAAATTGATACAAAGTCTCAGCATACCATCCTTCTTCTTCACGAATAAAATTGGCACACCCTAAGGTGACACACTTGGGTGTATATACCCCTTCTTAAAAAATTCGTCAAGTTGCATCTACAACTCCTTCAACTCTGGCATACTCATCCTATAAGGATTCTTGAATACATGTGTTGCTCTCAGCATCATATTTATAGATAAGTTGATATCTCTTTTCAGTGGCAGTCCAAGTATCTCTTTAAATACATCCTCCACCTCTTTCAGCATTGTGCAGTCTTCAATACTTGACACTTTTTCCTTAGGTGCCTCTTCCATGTGCCCTACAAATACTTGACATTCTTTCTTGTAGCTTTTCTTCAATTGTAAGGATGAAATATCTATGATAGTCACATTCTTGGAATGCCTTGAACTGCGCTCAAATTTCCTTGCTCATCTAGGAAACTAAATTCCTTATTATAATAGTCCAGAATAACATGATGCTCATCCTACCAATCCACACCAATGATGAAATCATACGAGCCTAAAGGTGTAGTATTCAAATCAGCCTTTGTGTGTAGTCCATTCATTTCCATTGAACATGACTTAACCATCTCATTAATTTTCATTTTTTCCCTGTAGCTAACTGCACCAACCAAGATTTTGCAAGCTTTCTTCTCGTAAATTTGAATCTTTCCACCATATTAGGATCTAGATAACTATGACTAGTTCCTGAGTCAATTCAAATAGAAACATGTTCTCCATTAATCTTACCTTCCACCTCGATCATGTGTGATCGAAAATCAACTTGCTTGTTATCCAATGTTGTGTAAATCCTTGGCACATTTATTCCCATGTCCTAAATTGTCACAGCTTGTTGAACACTATGTGGAGCCATTGTTTTGTCGCCTCTTTGAGGGCAATCTTTGTGCATATGATTTCTGCCACAACCCCAACACTGCATAGGTTGTTGCCATGAATTTTTCCCCATTATCTCCAACATTCTGAGTTCTTGGAGAGTTGACTCTCCTTGCACATTGTTTCTAAAAAGTGGTGGCTTAGCCCCCTTCTTCCATTGTTCCACCTTTCTTTTCATCTTATCTTCGAAATACTTTTGGAAAGATGGTCTTTCGCTTTGCTACTCATAAGGACATTTATCTCTCCTTATATTTTCCTCTAATGTCTTGGGATCATCATACTATATCTTGTCACTAATAAACGATGGAAACCCGCTCAAGTACCTTTGAATCTTCACTTGTTCATCCTTTATAAAAGGAACATATTTCAATAGCTCTAAAAATCTTCTTCTGTACTCGTCTATCGTCATGCTCCCAAGCTTGAGCTCGAAGAACTCCTTCATTTTCTTATCATAGTATCACTTGGTTAAATATTTATTTTGGAAATACCTCTTGAACTCCCTCCAAGTCATTTCATTTTCATCAATGTGTTGCATACATACATATTGATCCCACCACATTCATTCCTTTCCTTTTCGCTAATAGATAACAATTCTCCCTTTCGCCTGTGCAGAATAGTTATGCAGCTAGAAGTACTTCCTCATACCCAACATCCAGGTCTCTGCATCTTCATCCTTCTTTTACTCATTGTCAAAGGTAGGAGGCTTGATATTATTCATTTCCCCCTATAGCTATTCCACCCTCGGTCCTTCTCTTATGCTTTCTAACATGAGATGAACTCAAAATATTGCACACTTTCCTGAAAGAATGCTTACCAACACTTCTTTCTTCTCTTCTTTTCTCATCATGAGACCTGCGACTTCTTGACCTACTTAACTATGTCTCCTTATCCATTTTATTTTCTATTATTTCCAAGCTCTGCATCAATTTTGCATTGAATTCATCTTGTCAATGTGCCTTGGCTATCATAAGCCTTTCATTATCATCCTTATAGCTTTGGACATCTTTCTGCAGTACTTTTACGGTTTCTACCAAGTTCATGTGCTCCTCCTTGGATTATGTACCATCAAAACCCAAACCAACATACATATATATGAATTCATCATCATATTGTAAGTCCTTTGCACATATTCCATGATTTTAACCTTCTACATTTGTTTTTTCTTGCTCTAATCGTTGATAATTCTGCAAAATGTACAAACAACAATATTTGTTAGGTGAATTCATGAAACAAATCCACGAAAACTCTACACCATCTTGGAAGAATCATTCCTTTTGAAGCTCATGTGTGCAGTGATATTCAACACACACCAATGTCCGTTGTCAATTTTTAACTTGTACATCGTGTATCAGTAATACACATGCACCACAAATTTTTTATGCATAGTCCCAAACCTTTAGTGCGCACACCTACGCACCATTGTTTTTTGCATAGTCCCAGTGCCACACTCTGCAATATCATAAAATTAGCATGCACATATGTGCATTCTTACTTAATGTGCACCATGGCCACACTAAAACTCCAAATTCATCCACTTGCCAATCCAAATTTTGTCTTAAGTATAATTCAACTCTTGCAAGCTTCAGTGTTGAAACAAGAGCTCTGCAACTTCTTGTTGAGCTCTAGTCTATACAAGTCCAACATTGAACCAATATCTCTGATACCGATTTGTAATGTCCCCAGCCACCCCGGGCTGGGCCATGTCACACAACCTCAACTTTTATAGCTCTAATTCAACCAAATTGTAACATCCCCAACATACTATTGAGCAATGTTACTCTAAAATTTCACTACGTCGATTCTACTCTACACATAAGTCTGCGTAGTATTACTTGAAGTAACATGCTCAACCCAAAATTGATTCACACCACTAACACAATTAACTGTGCACTAGAGTACTGATCCCACGACACAACCATGTGCACAACCATCTTGGTGTCTATTTCCTTGAATGCACACATGAAAATCCAGTTGCATGTGCACATAGGTTACTTTCCTACACACCTAGCCACCCCATCCTCTTCTTGAAGACTCATAATTAAAAACAAAAGTTTAACTTAACAAATGAAGCTATCATCAACTGACATACTCATGCACAACTGCAAATATAGTCTTTAAGCACCATATTTACATGTACAAGCAACATTAAATAGAATAACCACAATTACTTATATGCGACTACATACAAGAATTAATCCATATCAAGCATAAAAAAAATATGCACACAGTAAACAAGACAAGCACATAAAGAACACTAATATTTTATGAAAGTCACCAAATGTGTGCATAACTCGAACATTCCTCCCAGCCATAGACTTTGTTGCTCATAAAATTTCAGCAGTAGGTCACCCCCAAGTTGGGGCTTAACTCCACCAGGGAAAAAGGGTCATAGCGACAAGTTAAGGTTTGAAACTCAATAGAATTGTTCAGTCCAAGGTGCCTACTACTACAAATAGCCTACAATCCCTCATCCCCATGCACCTGTCACACCTAAGAAAGTGTGCCTCTCCTTCTCTAATCAATAGTCCATCAGCTACACCACTTCCCTTCCCAAGGTTACCAGCAACATGTCAGACAAGAAGTCTTTGAGCCCTGTGACTAATGCTCAGTTCACCAGGGAAAAATTATCAGCAATACTCTCACCTGGAGAGTATGGTCATGGGTCTAACAACCACTTCAAAATAGATAATCTCTCACCTAGAGAGACTACTCATGGTCTGCCAACCCATCTCCTTGTCAGTAACTATGATTATAGCCTCTCAACTCCTTACAAGATTGTATGTTCAGATAAGGTAATAATCATATTTTATGTATAATCTAACCCCCTTCTGCTCACAAGAGCTTGAAAACATGAATCCTCCTCCCAATCATGGATAATAATGCAAATCCCCCCAAAATACATTAATACCAGCAATATATATTACATGTCTTCCGCTTGACACTTGTCACCTTCAAAAGTAGCTTTAAGCCACTTGGTGACCCATTCCCTACCATCGAGAACTTAGGATAAAAACATATCTATAACATTACACTTTTCTATAAATATTATAAAATATTCCCTAAGACTTAATTCTCGCCCCCTTTTCTCTTTTCTAGTGGAGTTGACTCCCCATATCTTTTTTTCTAAGTCAGTATGCGCACAATGATGTAATATTATATTAATAATTGAGTATAATTACATGGATAGGTGCACTGGCCTATGTGCATCCTAGCTTACCAGCCTCATACTCACATAGGCTCTCTGGCCTCAATACATATCCAGTCATATATATGTACATATATATAACTCAATTCTGCATGCACTTCCAGTCATTCCCTCGCACTTACCCAAGTGTCGGAAAAACATAAAAAGTGTGCCCCCTGTCTTTGATAACACTTCTCTGTGCACTACTCCGATGCACACAACATCAAAAATTGGTGCCAACAGCTCATGATCCTAAATGTACATTTACATTTACAGTTGGTTCCAACGACACACCAACCTATATGTACAATTACAAAGGGTCTAGATCAGGGACATTACACAAGGTTTTGAAGAAGTTGCACATGAACCACAAATCAACTCTATGCACACCCATGAAGATACATTATGTGGCACCAAGAAGGATTGGCATTTGCGCCATCCAAAGGAATAATATGCGTGCCAAACCATTTTATACACAAGGAATCAAGAAGAGACCACATGCACACCAAATCTGAGTGTATCTTCGGTAATCTTTGTAATTGATTTCATAACAACCCAAATGATCATGGGAAAGGGTATGGATGAGCTATCAAGTTAGTTAGGATTGACACACTCCAAGAAATATATGGGGGATGCATCCAGACATGTAAAGAGTGTCGGGACTTTTGTTCACTGAAAGGCGGAATAGAATAGTGGAGTAGGGAGTTCATGATTGTAAGGCAGAGAGAAAACTGGAACCAAGGGAGAGTTCCAAGTCCATTTTTTCCCCAGCTTTGCATGAGTCTATAATAGAGTTAGAAAATATGTATGAATGAAAAGAAGGGAGACTAGAGTACATGATGCATCTATGTTATGCAGTTTTATCTAAATGAGTTTTAATTTAATGAATGAAATGTGAAGTCCTTTCTCTCCACATTCTTATGTGTCATGGTTTGAATGTTCAATTGTTTACTTTATTATGCATAGTAATTTTTCACTCATATATGAATGAATGAATGAATGGGTTTATTCATGATAGGTTTCATGTATGTGTTGTCCCTTCACATCCTACACAAGACTTAGGTGAGACCTTCTTAGGTGAGACCTTCTTCAATCCTCAACTGAATATTGAATATGCTTTACAGACCATGGGTATTTAACCCCCCATCGAGTAGATTATGACCAAAAAATGGTTATGTTGCCAGGACATGAAGGTATTCTATTGCATGATGAAGGGAAAGAATGAGGTGGAAACCTTATTAGAAGGAAATACAGGATTGGTTATCTGAGAAGGAGGATGATTCCGCACGTTGAGATACCAAGAACTCGATGACCAATGTCGAAAGTTAGAAATAAACATGCATCTATACATATTTCCATGAATTTCCTTTGTTGAGTTTCCTTGTTTTTTGTATGAGTGAGAAAGAGGAAAACAACAATTAACACTGCCTTAAGAGCTTGAGAACCACTGATGTGGGACCAAAATATAATCAATAGACTAAAATATGTGGATAATAAGTGGGCTCTAGCAATGAACTTCTAGTTCGACCATGTTAAGGAAGGATACATCGTTGAGTTTTCCATTGAATATGATGAGTCTCTCAACAAGGTTGAAAGAAAGTTTGTTGTCGACCCTAGAAAGAGGCTAGTGGAGGAGATCCCCCTATGGATTAAGATGTTGTTTGTGTATAACGGGTTGATGCACATGGAGCACGACAAGAGGGTCAAGTAAACCCCCTCACGTGGAGGGGAGGATGGAAAGAAGGGGGGGGGAGAGAGAGAATGGAGCCAGTGGAAGGGTTCCAGAAGATTATGAGATGAGGTGAGAAGATAATGGACCCACAAGAGTAGAAGACAAAAAGAGTTGAAATATACACAAGAAGAACTAAGCTAAGGAGGAAATATGAATAGAGGAGCAAAGAAAATATAGCAAGGGATGAAGAACGATGGGTCAAAAATAGGATGAAGAGAAAGGTGACTACACTGGGAAGATGTGTGATAGACAATTATGTGTCAGAGAGAAGTGTGGAAGAGGAGAGGTCGTTAAAGAGACATGGCATTAGGAGTAGGGTATCAAGTGAGGATACCAAGAGTAGTGGGAGTAGGGACATAGAAGACAAATGCAGATCCCCTTGGCTCTCAAGATATGTAATCACATCAAAGGAAGGTGAGGCACAAAGTAGCAGCACCGACATGGTAGAAGATGGAAATGAAACCTCCAAGAAGGGGAAGAGAATTTAACAATTTTGAATGGGAATGCACGACTACAGGTAGGAATCTATTTGGGATCCCTTACTAAGGATAATGAGAGAAGATGGAGGAACCCACTCTTTGAACCACCCCCCTTATGCATTTTTAATAAAGAAGAAGAAAGAGTAGAATAAAGGGAAGGAGAAGGTACAAGTCAAGAAGATGTCAAATTCAGCAATACTTCGCAAGGAAGAGTCTCAATATCAATATCAATATCACCAATACCTAGTGGTTAGTCGGGAGGACATAATACTAGATCATATATGGCCAACCAAGACACAATCATGAGGCCTCTCGTGTTCCATAGGACGGGAAGAGATGATGCAGAACAACATTGGTTTACATGTGAAGCTATATGGTCTATGAAGAGTTTCATGGACAAAGCATCTAAGATAGTGTAGTTGGAGACCACCTTCATAGATTGAGCTTTAACGTGGTACATGAAGTACAAGTCTACTGCACCAATGAGATAAGCTAGGTCCCTAATGGAAATCAAGAGAGATATACTTGGGAAGTTTTTGAATCCTAATTCAAAATCACAATGTATCACTAAGATTAAAGAGATGAAGAAGTAGGCTAGAGAAACCATATGGGACTATGACCAATAGATCAAAATATTGTTGGACAGATTGAAATTTCAGATCCAAGACGTCCAACATAGAAAATGGTTTATTACAAGACTTATACCCCACATTTGTGTCATGCTCTCTTAGTAGAAGGTGACAACTTAGGTAGAGGTTGTGTAGATTGTGATGCACCTAGAAGCTATGTCAAAAGGTGGTGAGACATTAGCAGGCTTGGCACAATTTCAATATCAACTCACAAATATCACCATGCAATTACGAGACATGGCTAAGGCTAAGGTAATGCGCAAGCATGTGTGGTGTAATATGTGTTGTAGAGAAGGTCACCATAGAAACGAATGTCCCATGTTGGGGAGCTACATAGCAACGATCATGTCAAATCCATTTCTAATGGGACCTCAGACTAAATAGTGTGATATTTGTAGAAAATGGGGACATGGAACTCCCCGTTTCCCAACATTAAAAAAATATCATAAGACTAAGGATACTCTATTTTACGAGTTTTTCAAATCCATCAGGCATAATGTGAACAACTTCCAGGCTTCAATTGATGTAGAAGCACATTGTAGATGCTTTCCGAGTCCATGAGAAATGGAAAAGTGGTGACCACAGAGGCATGGATAGAGGAGGATATCAAGGAGGTACGAGAGGATGATATGGATGAGAAAGAGGAAGAGGATATTGTTGCTTCTAAGATTGATTCTAAGGCTCAAAGAATAATGTCATGCATCAAAGGTTTTTAATGAAGTGTTTTGTGAGTGCTTTTTTCTACCTTCAGTTTTCTAAGAAATAATCTTTGAATAAAATTAATGATAAGACAGTACAAAGGTTGTATCTCATTATCTGATTCACAATTATAATGTCAAATGATGTAAGAATTATTTAAAAAAACTGTTAAATAAAGCTAGGTATCGATTACAGATTAGTCTCACCTTGTTTGCAGTAGAAGATGTACCCTTGAAAAGGAGATAAAAATGCAGTAATTCACACAGATCACAGGTCTTGTTTTACTTACAGTAATAATAGAGGAAAAATTGTTACTGGGTGAACTTATGATATAATATGATCACAGTAGATGTAGTACTAAATTGCAATCATTCACTCTTCAATAATTACAGAAAGAAATTCAGATAAATGGAAACATAGAGGAAAAATATAACTCAAATTGAACGAAACTTTGAATCTCTATTTGCACTTGTATTAATACTCAAAAAGAGTTTATATTTTACATTCGATAAGAAGCAGCCCTGAATAGATCTAAAATTTATCTATTTATACAAAATATTTCACAACTGAAAATCATTGTACTTCCCACAATATATGACTAAAAATAGAATACATCTGAATAAAATAACAACATGCAAATATTGTTGAGTTTTGCAGGTGCTTCCTCTGTCTCTTTGTATGCTTGTAGATGCGCTCGTTTTCCTTTGATATTTAAGCCGGGAACACTTGTCCATTAAGGCCACCAAAATCATTTGGCTTACTGTCTTTTCCATTTGATCGTGTTTCCATCTGTCCCTAGGTTGCATTCATTGGGATAAAGAATTACAGTTGAAGACATGGAAGGGGGGGATAATTAGATGAGTAGCTCAGCATTGGCTCATTATGGGATACTAACAGTTACATGGAAGAGTAACTATTCACGAAAAGGATGATGGGGGTAAGTGATGGTTGGAGGGTGAAAGGTAGAGTGGGTGGAGAAAGTGGACATTGTGCATGCTATTTTATTTTCTCCCAACTACACTCACTTTTCCATGTTCAATGCATTGGGTGCATATATCCATCAATGCTACCACGAATCTTGAAGGCTCAATCCTTTCATTTAATTCAAAGGAAAACATATTCTTCTGTATTTGGGGTAGCTTCTCCTAGATCTTGTTCACTTCTTGGACTGTGACCTGAAATTGTGAACTTGGATTAACCAACCATTCATTGATTTTAAGTAAATCAATCTAGCTCATCTCTTGGATGGTTTCCTGAGTATTTTCCTTGCTCTTTCTAGAGATTTGTTGGTTCATTTCTATCTCAATTTTCCCCAATGCCTCCGAGATATTATTTCCTTCAAACAAAATCATATTTTTTATTTATTGAAGATAATGCCTCTAGACAAGCCTCTTTCACATCTCTGGAAAGTTTCTTGCCTTCTTCCAGATTTGTTTTTCGGGATTTTAAGGCCATTCCGCCTCTTACTTGTTCAGAATGAGACAGAAGGGTAAGACCAAGGGCATTAGATTTCTGCTTCCATATGAGAACCGATTGAAAATTAGACCGGGCTGTGCAGGACTCTTTTTCCTTGACATAAATATTTTTTAGAGAAAAGTCTACTTCCTGATAGCATTTCTGAATAGCATCTACGTTTTGATAGAGTTCTTGTTGGGAAACTTCCAGCCTCTCATTGATTTTTGATGCTTGTTTTTTCAAGGATGAAATTTCTATCAATGTGTTCTTTGTTAGGGTCAAACTGACCTGCAACTTCTCAATCAAATCGTCACGTTGAGTGATCAAACCTTGGCTGGTCTGTGAACTCCAGTAGAGAAGCTCGAGGTTATCATGTAACTTCTTAATTTGATGATGATGACTAGCCCTGATTTGTTCAATGTCCTGGTTCATCCTGCTTCTAAGATTTTGTTCTGTACTATATATCTCATTCTGCAGTTTCTCTAACAAGAGGTATTTATGTCACAGTTGTTCGGTTAAATTCTCCACTGACCACTCATTTCTAGTAGAAAAATCCCCTAGTGAACCTGCAATTTCTTTTGCAAACTCAGGACCATCATGGTCTTTCCCATCATACACCAATCTTTTCCTTTTAGTGACAACTCCATCCTTTTGCTGAGATTCTCTTTTCACAATATCTTTTTGTTTCTTGTTGAAAAAGGAATTTGAGGGCGGCATCTCTTTAGGCAAGATGGGAGTAATATCACCTACAAAAGTGAGTTATGAACTAGGATTTCTGAAGCTGGTCTGTAAAGGGGTTAATGATGTAATAGGAGAAATAATTTATGTGGAAGGTTTTTGTCATGTTGTATTCGGGGTGCCAGTGGGAGTAGCTGGTGTTGAATGAGGAACAACTTGTCCTGGATTCATGAAGGCTTCAAACCGAGCTAACACTTGTGGGTCATTCAGTCTTGACAGTGATTCTCTTATTTCATAAAATAACACTTCTGGGCTTTTTGGGACTTCCTCAACTTTGTGCTTAGTGAAGCAACTTGGCTCAGATCTTGTAGGTCTAGCTTCTTGTGAAGGAGGTGTCGGTTTTGACTCTCCTTGCAATATCTTTAGTAAATTGTTTCATTTGTGTTTTTGAAAGCTAAGGAAACTAGCTTTTTGGTCAGGAGGCAGAGTCTAGAATCTGCCTCGAACTTCCTCATAAGATATAAATCCCCTGAACATTTCATCATAAAGAGAATTCTCATGGATGTATCGCTTCATGTTAAACTGAGCCAGATGATTTTCCACTATCTTATGTGGATCATGCTTCTTGAACTCGATGTCAACTAATTTGACATCTTCTAGGGTTGCGTCCTCGACTTTAGAATGATCGAAATATAATAGTGTGAACATGCCAAATTGAATGGGGAAAGTTGGCCAAACCTTTTTCTGAGCTACTTTCAACTCCTTGTTGATACCTCTTTCTATTGTGTGGTATGCCACTTCTCTGCACACCAGCTTGTCGGGTAAAAAATGTGGAAGTGCATGAGGAGGAACGGAACAACCAAATACTCTGATATAGGAGAAGTTCTCCTTAATGAACCATTATGCAAGTGTGCCTAAGTTCCCCATAATATTTTTTGAAATCCGGGGTGGCGGGTGACCATAAATAGCTATATGAATAGGCACTACAAAATTGTGACATATTTCGTAAAATAAATATTTGGCGTTCTCCTCCCATAATTTGGAGTGGTAGAAATGAATTGGCTCATAACTGGTCAGGGTCTAACTCCAGTTCATCAGGGGAAAAGGGATCATGAAACAAATGGCATCCATAGTATACGCTGACATGTAAAAAGGAGTAGGTTGCCTTTTTTATTTTTCTTATTTGTACTCAACAATTTCCTTGGCCAAATTATCAGATAGAATTTTAGCCCAATTGAAGGTATAACCCTCAACTACCTCATTCATGATGGCTTCCCACTCAACTTAGAAATGTGTAGGATTCTTCTTCCCAAACAGTGGACAATTCATCATGGCTATATACAACATATGAGCATCTAAAGATGTCGTGGCGTACATACCATGAGCATCGGCTCTGAATTTTTCCAGATGTCCCCACCAAGTCTTGAATATAGCATGACCATTTCTACCGTATTGAGTGCATTCCTTTCTCTCAAACTCTAGAAGAAATGTGGCATTGTAAGTGAATTTAGGGGTAGGGGGAAACTTGTACATTACTTGTAGGTTCTCTGGTTGACAAGAGCCGACAGTGATCTACTGGTGGTTGATGATGCTCCTAGTTTGGATGTTGACATGTTCCAAAGCCCAATTTATCATATCCTTGTAGGGTATGATTCTAGATCATGCAATGATCTTATGCAGTTCTGATTATGCTACCAATATAAGCTTAGTTGTAGAGGAATCTTCGTCTTCTTCAGCAGAGTCGGCTGGATATTTAATGATCTCATTCTCTAAGACATCAAAAACATGCTTCCAAGTTTTAATGGTGTCCACAACTCATGGAGTTGTGTTTGATAGAACATCTGCATTTGGATTTGAATCATCACCCGATGCATCAAAATTCTTTTCAGCTTTTTGTGGTGCCATAATCCTCAAAGAAACAGAATTAGCCTACATGTGATAAGAGAAGTCTGTAAGCTCTACATTGAATAGAAAACTTGTAATTGCAAATAGTAAAAATGATTTTGAAATTCGAAGTGCTTTATTCGAAAAGTCTATCGATCTTCATATAGCTCTATTGACGAAGAATTTATTAAACTTAATATAATTCATTACCTAGTGATTCACAATATTTATTTGAAATCATTAACCTTAATCAATCATAAATTCCATTAATAC
Source organism: Picea engelmannii (assembly GCA_009831015.1). Taxonomy (NCBI): domain Eukaryota; kingdom Viridiplantae; phylum Streptophyta; class Pinopsida; order Pinales; family Pinaceae; genus Picea; species Picea engelmannii. Next base: position 643,523 of record ML781344.1, on the reverse strand, counting down.
TTTGATGGTTAAGCGTTTGAAAGTTTTAGATGTAACAGGGTGGAAATCTCTCAAAGTCTAAATTCGCAGAGGAGTTAATCTCTAAGTAATCACTTTTATGTTTCAATTAATCATGTTTAAAAACTTAATGAACTTTAAGTATTTTGGAAGTTCGGAATTCAAAAGTTTTGAATATAATGCAAGAGAAATTTTCTGAAACCCGAAACTATGAAGTGATTAATTAACACTTAATCATGACTAATTAAAGTCGCTAACTGCTTTATTAACTCTTTGAAACCCTTTTTTTACTTTTTGTAATTACTTTACTTCGACACTTTGATACTCCGGGGATTGTGAAATCAAAAACTCCCGAAGAGCAATCTCTCGAAGTGACATGGCAGAGATGATGCCATTTTTTATTACATGTCAAGAAAAGAGAGGTGCCACGTGTCACTTAAAAACGTATGAATCATCCGACGTAAATGTCAAGAATAAGTGCCACGTGTCAACCCAAGAAAAGATTTTTAAAGGACACTTGTCCTATGACTCGTCTGTAAGTCCTTTAGGAATTATCACGAATGACTATCTTCGGGACTTCGGAGTTTCGGGTTTTTTTTTGTTTAGATTTGTTGGAATACACGAAGCACAAAGCTGCGAAGTGACCGTTAAAGACTTTCTTTTAAAACTCAGGTAGCTTCTAAACTTCGGAGATCATTTAGACTGTTCGATCAAATTAGAGTAACTCATTGACGATAGATATCCTAAGCGCCATATTGATAATTAACAACCAATGGATTTATTTTAATTTTAAAAGGTCGTTTTCTAAGTTTTTTACTTTTTGGGGTAAAATTTTATTTCTAAGAGGTAAAATATATAAAGCTCAAAAGCTCAAAATTATGCATGTTCTAACAGATACAATGGTGGTAGTGGAAGACTGCCTATTTTATTTAATTCTGACAAAGTGTGATACATTCCATGATTTTGTACCAAACCACACACACTCTATAGGTACTTCCACAATATAAAGTAGGTCATAGAATATTTCCCAGATTTGTTGTTGAAGTGGGAAGAAAAGAAGACACATTGAAATATGGTGACTGCGGAACTATGTGGAGATCAAAATCCAAAAGAAGAAGTTGATGTTTGAGTGGTAACCCGAGGAGGCATTTGAACTGGAAAGGACTTAGAATGTGGAAAAATTTCAAGCCAAAACATTGAAGGTAAGATCATGAAATTGGTGCAGGCATCTCCCAAGTTCGACGCTACACAACAAAAGCACTTAATGCAAGACACACAAAGGGAACTAGAGGATTATAGAGAACGCGAGGATTTACAATGTGTGATTCAAAAATCACTAGAGGAATCTCACGTGCGCAAAGAGTTACAATGTGCAACACAAATATCATTGGAGGAAGCTCGTGAACGTGAAGAATTACATCATGCCACACAAAAATCAATGGAATAAGTTTGTGTGCTTGAGGAGATACAACCTGTGACATAGAGGTCACTGGAAGAAGTCCACAAACTTGAATAATTATAGTGGTTCAAACAAAGCCTAGTGGAGGAAGAACATGTGCATGAATAGCTGCAATGAAGGACACGAGAAGAAATGTGGCGCAACGCTTGCCACAAGGAAGAATCAAAGGACCAAGTAAGTAATTTCTTGCAATATTTCCTTAAACTTTTAAGTGACTTTGAGGCTAAAAAAAAATTAACACATATCTTGAAAAGTTGTGTGGGGGAAGAAGAAACCACTTTAGTTATTTCTGCTCCATTTCCATAATGGGATGTGCGCCAGGTGACCAAACAGAAGCGCATCAGAAGAGAGTTCAATATGACAGTTGAAATCAGAAGTTATGAGATGAATGGTGTCATGTTAGACTTGGGATCCAATGTGAGCATATTTCCAAATAAATCTTAGGAGTTGATGGGTAAGCCAAACTTGATGTGGTCCCCCATTCAACTTAGGATGGCTAACCAATACTAAATCTATCCCAACAGTCGACTGGAGCAAGTGGAGGTGAGAATTTAAGGGGTGAAGACTAGAGTAGATTTTGAAGTGATTGATATCATGGATGACTCAGATCCATGACCCTCTCTACTTGTTATTGACTGAGAATTTGACAATAGTGAAGTATTGAATATGGAGAAAATGACAAATATCCTTTGAAAAAGATACCTTGCAATTCATTGTGCCATTGGATCCAAATGAGGGTAACATATATAATGAGCTCGTGAATGAGGATGCACAGAGTTCCATCATTAAGAACATATATAATATTATAGGGTAAAGGGAGGATTATCGCAACCCCATAGTTGATAGTGAGTTGAGATGGAGAAGGTTGTGTTCCTATGACACAAATTCAAAGGATGCTATAAAGAAATGGTAGAATTAGATTTATGAAGTTTCTACCAGGAGATGCACATGAATTACAAAGGAAGTGCATTGGATTGGATCAGAGTTATATGATACACCAAGATTTGATGGTACAGCTCCAGTTGAAACATTTTTGGCTCATGGAGGAAGTGGTCCTGGAGAACCATAGGATACAAGCCATGAATGGGTGGTCAAAGGAACCCCTATGTGATGGTGGAAAACACATCATGAGGACATACAAAAATGGGCATAGGTGGTTGAATTTATAAATGTCAGGTTCGAGCCCACAATTGAATTTGAGTTGGTAAACCAATATAAGGGTACCGGAGACCCTCAGGAGCACATATGCTTCTATGAGAGGTGTTATGCAACCAAGCATATCCCTTGCACCCAATGGGTACATAGGATTTTCCATACCATGGACATGGTACCTCGAAGTTGTTACATCCATGAGGAAACAAGAAGGAAAACTAGAGACTAGGGAATCGTTAGCAAATAGTTTTGCACAACTTTCAGTTTCGACATGGAAATCCAAGTGCCAAGGAGACAGTCTATCACCATTATTATAATCTTTATGGTTGAAGGATTAGGTATAAATCCATGTCAAGTAATTGATAGAGGTAATCTAAAAGGCCTTTGTGTCCTCAAATCAATTAGACCCCCTATCCCATTTTTAATTTTTGGATAACATGATTTTTATGGGTCACCCTTCAACCAAAGAAGCATCTTCCCTTGGGACATCCTTGATACCCTTTTTTTAGGCTGACACTATTATAAATCAAGTAAAATCTCTAATATTGTTCTTCAATACCCCTCTAGTCACTCAATGTAATACTGTAAGAATATTAGGCTTCAAAAAAGGATCTATCCCCTTGAATTATCCAGGGGATCCCCTCATTCTAAATGTGTCAAGAAACATCTCATGGGAAGACCTTCTTTCCAAGTTATGCATCAAGCTAAGTTCATGGAATGTTAGATATCTTAACCTTCTAGGCAGGGTAACCTTGCTCAAATTTGTTTTGAAATCCATGCATCTATACCTTTTCTCAATATTGGCAGCACCAACCAAGATTATCATATTCATGCAAATTATTCAAAGATAATTTCTTTAGAGAGGCCCAAAAATAATAGAAAATGGGCTTTAGTGGCCTAGGATAAAGTTAAATTCCTTCCTAAAAATGTGGGATTGTTAGGATAAGAGATCTTCATACTCCCAACAATGTGTTGGTAAGAGAACTTGGTGGTGTGGTGGATAAATAGGAAGGGAGAATTTTGGAGTCAAATATGGCACCAAAATATGCAAGGGGGTTAGAGGAACAAGACCTAAAAAGAATGGATGGACTTATGTTAGGCTTGTTGATATGGAATAATGCATGGAGGAACAAAATCATAGTCCAAGATCAATATTTTTGGGGAATCCAAGAAGGTAATTCTACATTCTTTTGGGATTATTCTTTGTAGGAATAGGCCAAATTAAGTGGTAATACCACCCTCATAGAAACAAGGAACCTATTCCACTCCCTAAACTAGCACGTAGTGTATCAATATTGGGAGGATAATCATATCGAAAACCCTAGAGGATGAAGTACCTAGAAAAAACAAGACAAATGGCCACCTACCATTCCCTAGGATGCACCATCTCTCTTAGAGAAAGAACTAAAAAAAAGAAGAATTTGATTCAAACATGGGCAAGACACCCTTAGATGGGAACATGCAAGAGGAGGCACATTCTCAGTTAAAGAATCCTATGTATTGAAATTAGGGAATAACTCTCTTAAGAAGGATAATATTTGGAAGAAAACCTAGAACCCAAGTATATTACCAAAAATATCTACATTTCTATGGATATTGGATAGAAGAAAGGTGTTGACCTAGGAAAAAATTCAAAGAAGGGGATTTGAGGGACCATCAATATGCAACATGTGTAATTAGGAGGTGGAATTAATAGAGCAGATGTTTAATCAATGAAAACAAGTGGATATCATGTGGGGGAGAGGGGAAACAACCTTTAGATAGACGTACAAAAGAAGGAATGATAGGAAACAACCTTTAGATAGACGTACAAAAGAAGGAATGATATTCTTGGAACCATAAATTAATGGAGCCTCCTATCCTGGGTTTGAAAACTTGATCCTAAACAAAGTTTGTGAACTATTTCCATGATTTCTCCTTTAGGGAATTTGGAAGGAAAGTAATTGTCACATATTCAAATACTAAAAGAGAAAAATTGATGATATATGGATGGAAATATCCCAACACATAAAAGAAACAATCCAATTCTCTTATTGGTCAAAAGATAACATGAAATGTAAAACTCTAGAGCGGAAAATTCTCTCCATTTGGGGCATAGATATAATAAGCATTAGGGGGGAATCCTCATATCCTTCCCCTCAAGACAAATCTTGATAATCTTGGTATACACCTCCATTTGACTTTATCAAACTTAACTTCAATGTATCCTCGAAGGGAAACCTAGGGCTACCAGGAGTGGGAGGAGTTTTCAAGGATCCCTTTGGGGATATTCTAAAGTGTATGTGAGGTTCCTTGGAACAAACACAAACAATGTTATTGGGTTGAAAACATTGGAAAGTGGCATCCACATTCTCATATCCCAAAGATATGAGAAGTTAATTGTGGAAATGGACTCGGTCATCTTAGTGAATACTCTCAAGTGGTTGTAGAATGGAGCCAAACTAGAAAAGTTGACAAGAAATTAGAGTTGACCTCTAGAGGGGAGTCCATACTTTATAGAACCAGTCACATTTCATCTCTCATCCCCCTTCATGTTAAGTACAAAGTGAATCGACTAGTTGATATATTAGCCAATGAAGGAGTTCTTTGTGAGGACGATAACCTAGATGTTTATTCGGAGGTACTTAAGGGAAACTAAAGGATGAATATTTGAGTATACAAAGATCAAATATAGATCCCTTGTATAGGGATTCTTGTCACACCACTTGACAGGTGGTGGAAATTCTACATGATGACATTATGTGATACTCCAATTGGGGAAGGTATTTATATTACGATGGCTTGGAATCCTCATCCAAAGCTCCTTTTATCATATTATATTTCAATTCAATTATATATTTCTATAATGATGAATATGAATGGGGTTCCCCTTGAAAATGCTATGTTTCTCACTCAGAACTCAAAGGGAAGGTCATGCAAATATCTAAGACAATAAGAAAGGTTAGTAAGTTTGGGAATTTTCTCGAGTTCTCTTTCAATTGGTTATGTTTTGTGGGGTAGGGAATGTATTGCATCCAACCCAATCAATTGTGGTTTTGTTCTCTCTGGGAAGAGTTGGGGTAGGGATCTGTGTTGTTAGGAAAAAAAAATTGAAGTTGCTAGGATATTTAGACACTTAGGGTTTAGTTAAGATCAACTTTGTCTAATGTGTCTTCAGGTAAAAGTATGTTTCTTTAGTATGGATTTGTAGTTATGTAATTTGATGGTCATGATATGTCCTATACATAGAGTGATCTAGAAACTCATATTCTCCTCAATATTAATGGCTACATTGATATGTGGATTAACACCTAATTGGTCCATGATCTCTATTTAAAGAGCATGGAGGGTCATTCCTCCCATTCCATGATTTTTCAACCCAAATCCTTTCATCGTGACCCTCGTCTTCCCCAAGTTGAGGTCAATAAATTTGATGGCTCCAACACCATAGGTTTGGTCACTCAAATGGAGCATTTTTTCTCTCTGCATATAATTACTGATGAGTTGGCCAAACTTCATTATGTTGTTCTCTATCTAGATCTTGAAAACTGGAAATGGTGTAAATGGCGTAAAAATGCACGTCGGGGGTATATTACATGGACCCAATTTGTTGCAGAGCTCTATGAACACTTTGACACCGACACCCACTATTTAGGATGTTTGACCAAGTTGAAACAATTAGGCATAGTGGAATACTTTATAAATGCCTTTGATCATTTGTCCTTTAGAACAGAGGGCATGACAAATGTGTTCTTTCAAGAATGTTTTATTAGTGGATCAAAGGATTAAATCTGATCCCAGGTCCTCATGGCTCACCCTCAGACTTGGTTGGAAGATACTAAACGTGCCAAAGAATCCCAACAAATTTTTTTTCCTACAACAAAAAACCATCTTTTATTCCTCGCCCTCTCCCTACAAATCCTACCCACTTGCCACTCCCCTCAAGGTCCAAAAATTAACTCAGGTCGAAATGGTTGAGTGCCAACTCAAGGGTATTTTCTATAATTATGATGAAAAATATTTTCTCGAGCACAAGTGTAAGGATCAAAAACATTTTATGGCCATTTCAAAGGATGTTGTTGAAGAAGAAGTTGTAGTTCCCCATGTTGCAGAGATACCCCTTCCTGATGCTACTATGGATCTTGTTGACCCACCTAGAGTTGACCCCCTTATTTCATTGCATGCCCTCATTGGCTTCTCTACTCCACAAACCCTCAATAACATTGGCTATATCAATCATAGTAAATTCATCATTCTTGTTGACAGTGGAAGCACCCATAATTTTATTCACCACCGCATTGCCCAGGAAACCAATTACTATATTCATGCAGTCTGTTGGGGTCCTATAATTATAGGCGAATCGATTCTTCGACTGTTGATTTGGCGTTTCTCCCGTGATGACGAAGTATGGCTCGGTTGATCCCGTTTTCCTCCCTCCATTCTTTTCACTAGATCCTCCATCATCCTGTTGCATCCTTCATCCATGCTGCGCCCTCACTCCTTTGTCATGTTGCCCCCATTGAATACGCCTCACCCGCCTTCTATCCCTGAATAAATGGACTTAGGATAAAAACATTAAGTTAATAATCCCAGTTAGTTAAATTAAATAAATAATGTTAGTATAGTTAGTATATGTTAAACTAATAAATAAATAACTATTTAATAATTAATTAATCATTAATTAATTATTAACTAAGTTAAAACCTAAGTTAGTAACTAGGTTAGTGATTAGGATTAGTTAAATATTAAAAAACAAAACATAAACAATAAAACATTAATAAAACAATAAAAACCTATATTAAAAATATAAAAACAAATCATAAAAAAAAAAAAATTAAAAAGTTAAATTAAAAACATGTAATAATTAAAAAAAAAACAAATAATAAAAAGCAAAACATAATATAAAACATAAAACATAAAATATATAAATTAAAAAAATGAAAAAACATAAAAAACACAAAATATAAAATATTAAAAACATAAAAAATAAAACTAAACTAACCTACGTATCCTAAAGCCTACCTCACTCATGCTCACATCACTCTCCACTCCCCCTCACCCACCTACGTCATATTCCACTCACCCATCCCCCTCACGTCACTCCCACCTACCCCACCTCACACTCCACTCAACCCCCCTCATACCTCACCCCTACATCATACTCCATTACCCATCCCCCTCACGTCACCCCCCCACTTACACTCCCTCTCATATTCGATAAAACAGCGCCCCTCCATCGTATTCCATACTTAAATCAACGGATAACATAAATTCCGGACCCCCCCTCTCCTTCCGGAATTTAACGAGAGGGGGGGGGTCCGGAATTTGAAATAATAACCTTGTAAATCTGAACGGCCCAGAGATAGATACCGAGATCCACGGCCCACATTAAATTCCATACCCCCCCTATC
>ML781344.1:588057-616003 GCA_009831015.1 Picea engelmannii | reverse complement strand
CCATTCAAACCAATTCATAATTTTTGCTAAAAATGCATCGGAATTTGCCTTGAGGCTCGCGTGCAGGTACTCATCTTATGCTTGGTCAGTGTCGAGCAGTTTCTGCCGCCTTCACCATGCATCATGAGCAAAAGCATAATGCCTGAGATAGATAGATATTATTCAGAATATTGATTCCCTATTATATAGGGTTCTAACACATTGGTCATATAGTGGGCAAGGACAATGTATGGGTGGATCCTAAGAAAATTGAAGCTATGCAGGATTGGCCTCGCCCTAAAACTCTTAAGAGCTTGCATGGCTTTCTGGGTTCAACATGTTATTATCACAAGTTTGTTAAGAATTATGGAAAAAATGAAACACCTCTCACTGCTCTCCTTAAAAATAATGCATTCACTTGGACTCCAGCAATTGACCAGTCCTTCCAAACCTTGAAAGACGTTATGTGCACAACTATGGTCCTAGCCCTTCTTGGCTTCACCAAGACTTTTTTCTTGGAATGTGATGCTTCTGGAAAAGGAATTGGGGCAGTACTCATGTAGGATGGTCAGCCTTTGGCCTTCACCAGCAAACAACTTTTAGATATACATTTGGTCCAATCCATCTATGAAAAGGAAATGTTGGCTACTCTGCATGTCGTGGATCTCTGGCATCATTATCTATTGGGGAAATGCTTCAAGATTAAAAGTGATCGCCAAAGCCTCAAGTATTTTTTGGAACAAAGGATTTCATCCCTAGAGCAACAAAAATGGGTCACCGAGATATTTGGATATGATTATGAGATCATTTTCAAAAAGGGAAAATAAATGTGGTTTTTTATGCTCTTTCCCGAAAATATGAAGAAGAAGGGTCCCTCTTTTCCCTCTCCTTCATTGCACCCGATTAGATCCAAATTGCTCATTAGGAATGGTTGCAAGATCCCAAAATATCTTGTCTAATCCAGCAATTGCAAGAAAATTCTCCAACCCCTCTAGGGTACTCTTGGCACAATAATGATCTTCGTTACAAAGGCCGTCTCTATCTAAGAAAACGGTCGCAACTTAAATCTATGGTTCTTTAAGAGCTTCATGCTTCACCCACCATTGGATATTCATCGTTTACCAAAACCTATGAAAAGGTAAAACGTTATTTTTTGGGGGATGGTATGAAACAAGACATCTGCAACTTTGTGGTTGAATATGATGTATGTCAACACAACAAAGGAGAAACAATCAAAGCCTCGGGCACACTCCAACCCCTTCCAATTCCCCCTTCTATTTGGCACTATATCTCTATGGATTTCATTGTGGGCCTCCCTAAATACAGCAACAAGATAGTCATTGTGGTGGTGGTTGATCATCTTTCCAAATATCCTCATTTATGTGCTCTGCAACATCCCTTCACCACATCCACAGTTGCCCAAGTTTTCATGGATAATATCTTTAAATTTCATGGCATGCCACATTCTATTGTCTCTAACAAGGATCCCGTGTTTACCAACAGATTTTGCCAAGAATTGTTTAAGCTACAGGGCACTCAATTACATCTCAGCACTGCCTATCATCCCTAGAGTGATGGAAAAACTAGAATTGTCAACAAGTTTTTGGAAACATATTTAAGTTGTTTTGCATATGATCATCAACATCAGTGAGCTCAGTGGTTACCACTAGTTGAATGGTGGTACAACACATCTTACCACACAGTCACTGGCATGACTCCTTTTGAAGCAGTATATGGACAAAATCCACCATCATTTCTCTCATACATGTCAAGTGTCTCTAAGGTTAAGGAGGTTGACAAAAATCTTACAATACATGAGGCCATTCTCCATACCCTCAAAGATAGTTTGGTAATGGCTCAAAATTTCATGAAGCAACAAGCCGATCAAGGTCATTCTGAACATTTATTTGTTGAAAGGGATAATGTGTTTCTTCGTCTACAACCTTATAAGCAAACTCCACTCAAAGATGACCATTGTCAAAAAAATTCTCCCAAATTTTATGTTCCTTATGCCATTCCCAAGCATGTGGGTCATGTCACCTACTAGTTAGCTCTACCCAATGATTCTAAACTCCATCCTATTTTTTAGATCTCATTCTTAAAGAAGGTCATTGGAACTAAGTGCCAAACTCAAACTTGTCTCCCTGAGTTGGATGAATAAGATTCCATTTGGTTACATCCCCAAGCAGTGTTGAACCAACATGAACGTCGTCTCTGTCAATGCACCATCTAGAAAGTGATAGTGCAATGGAAAGATACAAATCTATAAGATGCCACCTAGGACCCCGCTACCATTCTACAACAATTTCCTCATCTCAAGCCTTGAGGACAAGGTTGTTTTTCAAGGGGGGGGAGGGGGCATGTTAGGGACCTAACCCCTCATGTAGGTAGAATAATATATTTTCCATGTAATAAAGGCCAACATTAGTTTATAAGGCCTATTTAATAAATGAGAACAAGTCAATGTAAGAAGACCTAATAGAAGCTTCCACTTCTAGAAAGATCCTCCGCTAGAAGGTTCTTTAGAAGATGGAATTAGTATAAATAAGAGTAGGAGGCATGAGAATTTTTGTCTTGAAAATTATTGTAATAGAGAGCTTCTCTGCTGGAGGTTTCCACCTAGAAGAGGCAAGTGAACATTGTTTCCTATCAATAAAGGTGTTATTTTGGTGTTGTGGTTTCATATACTGTGTTGTTTCGTTGTTATTTTTTGTGGTATTTCTATTTTTTTGCTATTATAATAGATATGGTAGCTTACACCACCAGTCTTATTAGAAACCTAGTAGGCATGTGCATAGATATTTGAAGGGAATAATTCATTATGGCATGAAGTATTCTAGAGATGGTGAGTTGTTGCTACACATGTTTTTAGATTTAAATTTGTATTTGGAAGAGTACTTTATGGGTATTGTTTTAGTTTGGGATTTTTAATTTTGTAGCTCATAATGTGTCTCAGCATAGGCCTAAGTGTCCTAGACATGTTTATGGACATTAATTAATTACCTATATCAGCATTTTAATTTATCCTAAGTTTTGACTTATGAAAATCATAAAAATAATGTAAATGGTTTTTATTTTCTTTTCACTCAAATTTATAAAGTGTTTGACTTTAGAAATTAATTTTCACTTAAAGTGAATTTATGGAATATTTTAGAAGATTCATGAGAAAAGGGAAAAGAGTGATAAAAGGAGGTTGAGGGTGAGGAGGGGGCGACTTGGCTATTGGGAGTGAGTTGAAACTGTGAAAGTTATATTGCAAAGTGCAGGGATGAGTAAGAGGGACGTGCAGGTTGTACATCAATAGTAGCAAATAGGCCAAGTTGTAGGTCGTACACAACAAAGGAAGAGGGTCATATTGGGATGTACAATGCACCAACAGAGGGTCGAATTTACTCAAGTCGTACAGGGTGATTTCTGGAGGTTGTACATGGCCGACTTGAGCAGGCCATACAAGACGAACTTGATGATCAAAGCAGGCCATACAGCTGGGTCATACAACAGAAACTTGGTTGGGTCGTACAGCCAGAAGGAGAGAAAAAATTATCTACAAGAATTTTCTAAATTTGTTGTTGTAAATTGTAATTCCTCTTAAGCCAATAAAGCCCCTCTTTGCTGGTTTTCGCCACACTGGGGTTTCCATAGTAATTTATGATGTTTATGTGTTAATGTGATTGGTTTTTGGTTGCTTATGTTGTGCATTTTAAGTTAATAACTTAGTTGTATTTTCCGTTGCATAGTTCGTAACTTTGTTTCTAGTTAAAGATTAGTTTTTGGGTATAAAACTATTGGCAAATAAAATTTGCATGCTAGGTTTTAGAAATTAACATGGTATTAGAGCTTAGCCTCTGAATACAAAGAAGCCAAATTGATTTTACAGCTGACCAGGAAGTAAAAATCAGCAAGGGGTCCAACTGTCGAGGAGGGTGTGTGAGCTACGGCAGAAGAAAATATGACAAATGCAAGCTTACAGTTCGAGGATACATTGGACGGAGTTTCTAAGTTCATTCCATGGAGAGAGCACATTGCTCTGGTGCTAGAAGAACAAGGATTATGGAAGGTTGTTGAAGGAGCCAAAATACTACCAGCAGATCCAACACAACAACCAGTGCATCTCAGAAAAGATGTGAAGGCAAGGAGAAACATCATTGATGGAGTGAAGGACCACATCATTCCTCATCTGTCAAGAAAGAAGACATCCAAGGATATGTGGGAAGCATTGACCGAATTGTACCAGTTGGATAACCAGAGCAGAAATATGTTACTCAGAGAGAAACTCAGGAGGACAAAGATGGTGAAGGGTAATTATGTTTCTACCTATCTCACCGAGTTCACTCAGATCAGAGATGAGTTGGAAATAGTTGGGGAGATAGTGGATGAGACTGAGTTGGTGAAGACAACCTTGAATGGATTCACAAAGCAATGGAACATGTTTTTTCAAGGAGTGGTAACATAGGAGAATCTTCCCGAATGGAAGAGGCTATGGGATGATTTTACTCAGGAGGAGTTGCGAGTTGAGTCTTCACAAGCCAGCCAGTCGAAGATTGAGGATGAGGAGAACCTTTCTCTAGCAAGAAATGGAAAGTTCATATGGAAGAAGGACCTAGTGTGGGTCAGACCTCGAAGGGAGAGAAGAGGAAGGATTTCAGAAAAAAATAAATATTTTTCTTATCACAAACCAAGACATTTTTCGAGACAGTTCCCAAACAAGAAGAAGGGAAACAAGAAGTCACAGATGGAAGCATTATCTTCAACTGAAGTTGATGAGTTTTCAACTAGATTTTAGAGTGAGTTTTTGTTGATGATTACAACTGTGTGAGACATCCTCCAGGACACAGACTGAGTGAGTCGACCTGAGAGAGAGCCCATGAGTTGGGTGTGCCCATGAGATGGGTGTTTTGTTCCTCTCTGACACGGAGATGGAACGTTGTGTGCCCCTGTGTGGGGTGAGGAAGCCCAAGAGTTGGTTGTTCCCATGAGATGGGTGTGTAGTTCCTCTCTGAGATGGAGATGGAATGTTGTGTGCCCCTATGTGGGGTGAGCAAGCCCATGAGTTGGGTGTCTCGTTCTCTCTGAGACGGAGATGAAACGATGTGTAACCCTGTGAAGGGTGAAGGAGCCCATGTGATGGGTTTGTTGTTCTCCTATGTGTAGAGAGTTGAGACGATGTGGTACTCCAGATGATTCTCATGTGATATGCACTGAGATAGAGATATGTTGAGTAGGATGTCATTGTGGATGAGCACATGTGGGCATGATTCTAATGGTTGAGCACTAGTGAGTGTGTGTCCAGATGATTCTCCTATGAGACGTAGTGAGATAGAGATCTGTTGACTTAGACATCCCTATGGTCGAGCACAAATGGATGTGCCCCTAGTGGCTAAGCACTAGTGGGTGTATGAGATCTCTTGATATATTATTCAAGACTCAGACTAACCTGTAACCCTATTTGTGATGTAAAGGGTACAGGTCGGCCCCACCATAAAGTGAAAGATAATTAATGTAAAAGATAACTAATATGGTAATTATTAATTATATTTTGAGTTATTGAGGTCGACCCTATTGTGCCAATAGAAACATCATTTGATGTGATAAGTCTTGTATAAATAAAGGTGAACCCCCATTGAGGAAACACACTTATCATTGTGTCATCTCATGATTTCAGAAGTTGTGGTCTGAAATTATGAAAATTACAACACCCTCTTGTGTGCTAGGTTTGGTGATGGTGTGGGAGGTCTTTCTCTTGAAGAATATAGCAAAGGATTGGTTGAGTTCCCTTCCCTTGTTGAGAAGGGTTTCCCAGTATACTTCTTGTGTTCTTTTGCATGGTTATTCTTCTTGTGATCTTGGTTTATTGTAGCTAATGCATTGTTGCTACAATGTTTATGGTTCAGATAATGCTAAACAGAAAAATGAAATAAACTATATGCATGTGCATAGGCATAGTGAAAACTCAACATGGTTTTAGAGCGGTTCTTGAAGAAGAACATATGCACAGTAAAAAAAAAAAAAATTGACAGTCGTGGGAGCTTGTGGAATGCTAAGAGAGGGTCGGACCTTGTTCATTTTTGTGGTGAAGTTCAAAAGTTGGTCGCAGGCCTATTAGACCTGGTTGAGCTCTGTGAGGAGGGTCGGTTGTCCAAATAAGATAGTCGCAGGTTGGTTGAAGTTGTCGCAGCTAGGAAGAGCCCTATCTACAGACCTGTGACAACACAACTAAGGAGACATGCGACCAAGTCTATTTCTGATTTATATCCCAGCAAATGTAGAAGGATGTTTTTGACGAATATTTTTGGAACATCATAGCTGATATTTTTGAAAGAATTTTTGTCAAACAATTATCAGTGTTTTACTGAAGCGGTTGATTCTTTATTCTTTATTCTTTGTACAAACAGCATGTGTTCTTGCCTATGATGTTCCATATCCTCTTGAATTTTTCTCCATGGTAAATTATAATTGCTTAAATGCATTGAAGATATTGGTAAGCAAACAGTCCTTGTTGAAGAAGAGCAAGAGCTACCCTTTCCTAAGTTGAACACACTGTTACGATCACAATTGTTGAAAGTATCTCCACCAAAAGAAATTTCTAGTGTAATTGTATCTGATGATAGAGAGGTATTGTTTTTGAAAGGGAATTCAAAGTTCAGGTTACACTGGGATATCGTGGGCATATATCTATTTGGAAAACACTTCATCTAGAGTTTCTTGTCGGTGAGAAGAGTGGACCGATGAAACTTACTGAACCACAAAGGTTTAGTATTGGAGATGATTTGGTGCACATAATGGTTGAGGCAGAAAATCCATTTGCAATATTATATTCTGATTTGCACGAGCTCTATATTGCATTAGTGATAGATATCGTGATAAGACAAAGGAGTCAACTTTGGTCATCCTCAGGTCCATGCCGACGGAGAAGATAATACTAGTGGGATGAATACTTCTGGTATAATAATCATCTTTATTAAGCGTGCAGTTACAGTTCTGTAGCAGATTTATAGCACTACTTGAGGCTCTTTTTCTACATTAGATTTTGGCACAAGTTAAGAGCAATATCTTGCAATCCAAATTTCAAAGACCAAGTTGCAGCAGAGCTTCTAGATACAAGAAATCCTGGAGATGCAGCAAATGCATTGTGTATAGTGAATGAAGATTTTTCTTTCAGACCGCATTCTGAGCAGTTACTTGAATTGAACGATTTAAGCGCTTTTGACATTACGAAAATATGAGGAGGTCATACAAGTATGCGAGCAAAGCTTAGATTCAGCATAAAGGAACTATTGCTTTGAAAACAATGACAATCAAATATGCAATGAGGATTCATTGGAAAGTCTAGAGCAGTTTCATGTCAAATTATGGCAGTGGCAGATGTGTGCCAAGGCACATTTCTACTTGGTCAGATTGGAGGAGGCTCTTGACTTACTGTTAAAATATGAGGAAGTAAATTCAGTAGTTGAAAATTATGGAAAATAGAGTATGGAATATTTGACCTCATTTACAGCTACAATCCATGATCTACTACGCCATAAGGAATGTATGAATCTTAGAGAAGTGAAGTCCATACAGCAAGTGTTGAAAGTGACAGTAGTGCACTTATGGACAAAGCAGCTACAAATTTTATGCAAAAACTTGTATGGTATAAGATGTATACAGAGAAAAACAAGTATGTTTATAGAATGTAGCAGTGGCAGATGGCCACAGGAAGATACAACAATATAATTTTCCTCCTAGTCCATGGAGGAAGGAGCCCTTGTTGCAGTCGTGGATCCAAAGGGATCTCAGTGCACTCAGAGGAATAACACACTGGAAGTGAAGACTCCATGCTTGATTGTTTATAATTAGCATGCCTCTAACCTAAATTTCTAAGGTTGCTACATTACAAGTAGGTATTGTAGTTTTGACAAAAATCCTTAAAATGTTTTGATTCTAGAGATGTACTCATGAATATCCTCTAGGAGATATTCTTGTCTTGTTTCCTTTCGTTTGTTTCCTTGTTCCAGGCAGGTTAACAACGAAGGAAGATGGTTATCCTTCAAACTTCAGAGGGAGTCAAAACCATTTGAGAAGAAGGAAAAGAAAATACCTTCTCCCCTTCAGTAGTTCAAAGGGAGACAGTTATTGATCCAGTTGGTCTAGTTGATATTCCCAGAAACATTGCAGTAGGCCATGAAAGGCATGTCTAAGCTCGAAAAACTCTGCAAGGGGAAAAGGTGTTGATGATTACAGTTGTGTGAGACATCCTCCAGGACACAGACTAAGTGAGTCAGCCTGAGAGAGATCCCATGAGTTGGGTGTGCCCATGAGATGGGTGTGTTGTTCCTCTCTGAGACGGAGAAGGAATGTTGTGTGTACCCCTCTGTGGGGTGAGGAAACTCATGAGTTGGGTGTGCCCATGAGATGGGTGTGTGGTTCCTCTCTAATACAGAGATGGAACGTTGTTCCCTATGTGGGGTGAGGAATCCCATGAGCTAGGTTTTTGGTTCCTCTCTAAAACGAAGAAGGAATGTTGTGTGCCCCTGTGTGGGGAAGCCCATGACTTGGGTGTGTGTCGTTCTCTCTGAGATGGAGATGAAACGATGTACTAGTATCCTCTGTGGAGAGAGTTGAGATGATGTGATACTCTAGATGATTCTCTTGTGAGATGAAGTGAGAAAGAGATCTGTTGAGTTGGACGTGCCTGTGGCTAAGCACAAGTGAACGTGATCCTATTGGATAAGCACTAGTGAGTGTGGTTCTCCTATGAGACACAGTGAGATAGATATATGCTAATTTGGACATGTCTATAACTAAGCACAGGTGAACATCATCCTAGTGGTTGAGCACTAGTGAGTGTGGTTCTCATGTGAGACGCAGTGAGATAGAGATGTGGACATCCATGTGGCTAAGCATAGTTGGATGTGCCCCTAGTGGTTGAGCACTAGTGGGTGTATGAGTTGCCTTTCTATATTGTACAAGAGTTAGACTTACCCATTACCCTATTTGTGATGTAAAGGGTACAGGTCGGCCCCACCATAAAGTGAAAGATAAGTAATGTAAAAGATAATTAATATGGTAACTATTAATTATATTTTGAGTTATTGAGGTCGGCCCTATTGTGCCAATAAACACTATTGTTGAAAGGTTCAATCTAATACAAATAGAGTTAAATTCCCCATTGAGGAATCATAACACAAATGTGAGTTTGGAAATTTCAACAAGTACTTGTTCTTGGGCTGAAGTGCGCACCTCTCTTGGGCGCTAGTTTTCTAGGTTTTGTGAGCACCCTTTTGTGTGATAGGTTTATGGTGTGGGAGGTATTTCTCTTGAAGAATATTGCAAAGGATTGGATGGGTTTTCTTCCCTTGTTGAGAAGGTTTTCCAAGGATATTTCTTGTCTACTTGTGCATGGTATTTCTTGTTGTGATCTTAGTTGTTGTAATAAATTGTTTATGGTGTAACTACAATTGTCTATGGTTCAAGTAAAATGCTAAAATTGGAACAAACTTCATGCTTCAGCCTAGCTTATTGAAAAATCAGCATGGTTTCAAAGCTTATTTCTTGAATAACCCATTGCACAAGCATTAAAGCATCCATCCTCTCTTTTCTGCAATTATGTACAGCCCTCTAGGGTTTCTGCAAAATCCATATGACCCTCTCTTGTTTGGCCTTTTCATCACTTTACACTTGGCCGTTGGGGCTGAAATTTAGATAGGGGTGTACGGCCTCCCTCAGTGCACCTCCAGAGACCCTCAAAGTGAAATTTTGAGGATTTTGGATTTTTGGCCATAGGGTTTCTAGGGTTCCGCAATGTTCTGCAGAATTTTGATTTAAGGGTTCCTGCAGCTCATTAAAGGAACATTTCATCTCATTAAAGATATGTGGCCCTGAGTACCACATAAATAGAGTATATAGCATTGATTGTGGTATTCCGCAAAGGAGTGTGGCTTTGCAAGCTTCTGACAGATTTATTTGATCATGAGATGAATCCTATTATTATAACCAGAGTTTTATTATAACCAGAGTTGTGTGAAGCTCTATGAGAACCCTGTGTTTCATCGCCACATGTCGAGATAAAATATCATTATATCAAAGACATGGTGCAAAGGAAAGCAGATTGCAGATATCTTGCCAAAACAAAGTTTGAGTACTTCCGTGAGAGACCTGGACTAGTGAATATTACTTCCCTAGCTGAGAGGGAGTGTTGATGACTACAGCTAAGACAAAGTTCAAGTACTTCCATGAGAGACTTGTCTTGGTGGAGAATGCCTCCCTAGATGAGAGGGATTGTTGATCATTACAGTTGTGTGAGACATCCTCCAAGACACAGATTTATTGAGTCGGCCTGAGAGAGATCCCATGAGTTGGGTGTGCCCATGAGATGGGTGTGGTGTTCCTCTCTGAGATGGAGAAAGAACGTTGTGTATACCCCTATGTGGGGTGAGGAAACCCATGAGTTGGGTGTGCCCATGAGATGGGTGTGTGGTTCCTCTCTGAGACAGAGATGGAAAGTTGTGCCCTATGTGGGGTGAGGAATCCCATGAGCTAGGTTTGTGTTTCCTCTCTGAGATGGAGATGGAATGTTGTGTGACCCTGTGTGGGGAAGCTCATGACTTGGTTGTATGTCGTTCTCTTTGATATGGAGATGAAACGATGTATTGGCCTCCTCTGTGTCGAGATTTGAGATGATGTGATATTCCAGATGAATCTTCTGTGAGACATAATGAGAAAGAGATCTGTTGAGTTGGACATGTTTGTGGCTAAGCATAGGTGAACATGATCCTAGTGGTTGAGCACTAATGAGTGGTGTTCTCCAATGAGACACAGTGAGATAGAGATATGTTGAGTTGGACGTGCCTGTAACTAAACACATGTGAACATAATCCTAGTGGTTGAGCACTAGTGAGTGTGGTTCTCCTATGAGACTCAGTGAGATAGAGTTGTGGACATCCCTATGGTTGAGCACAGATGGATGTTCCCCTAGTGGTTGAGAACTAGTGGGTGTATGAGATCCCTTTCTATATTGTACAAGACTCAGAATTACATGTAACCCTATTTGTGATGTAAAGGGCACAGGTCGGCCCCACCATAAAGTGAAAGATAATTAATGTAAAAGATAATTAATATGGTAATTATTAAGTATATTCTAAGTTATTTAGGTTGGCCCTATTGTGCCAATAGACACTATTGTTGACAGGTTCAATATAATATAAATAAAGGTAAATTCCTCATTGAGGAGTCATAACACAAGTGTGAGTTTGGAAATTTCAGCAAGTATTTGTTCTTGGGTTGAAGTGTGCATCTCTCTTGGGCGCTAGTATTCTAGGTTTTGTGAGCACCCTTTTGTGTGCTAGGTTTATGGTGTGGGAGTTATTTCTCTTGAAGAATATAGCAAAGGATTGGTTGGGTTTTCTTCCCTTGTTGAGAAGGGTTTCCCATGATACTTCTTGTGTACTTGTGTACTTGTGCATGGTATTTCTTCTTATGATCTTGGTTGCTGCAATAAATTGTTTGTGGTGTAACTGCAATTGTCTATGGTTCAAGTAAAATGCTAAAATTGGAATGAACTTCATGCTTGAGCCTATATTATTGAAATATCAACAAGAGCGACATGCAGTTGATGGAAGTGTCGAGAAATATAAAGCGATATTTGTAGCCGGAATATTCCCACAAACATAGGGATTTGTCTATGATGAGACATTTGATCCAGTAGCCCGATACACTTCCATCCATACTATCATCCATGAGTTGGAAACTACATCAGATGAATGTAAAGACAATATTTCTTAATGGTGATATTGAGGAAGAACTTTACATCGAGCAGCCAAAAGGATTTGTGATGTACGATGAGAAATCTCATGTGTGCGGGTTGAAGAAAGCCTTGTATGGACTAAAGAAGAGACCTTGTGCTTGGTACGAGAAGATGGATGGATTCTTGAAGAGTTTGGGTTTCAGCAAGAGTGTTGTTGATCCAAACCTATATTATTACATTGTTGGTGATGAGAGCCTGATTTTGGTGACTTATTCAAGAAGCCTTGTTGTTGGATACAAGCAAGCTTTGACTTCTGATTTCAAGATAAAGGATCTGGGTATGATGCACTACTTCTTGGGACAAGAAGTATGGAAGAGGACCGATGAGATTTTCCTGAGTCAAGGAAAATGTACAGTGGGGATATTAAAGAAGTTCAGTATGATGGAATGCAAACCCATGCCTACACCGATGGTGATGGATTTGAAGAAAATAAATGATGATGATTCAGAGAAGATTGATCCACAGTTGATTGGATCATTGATGTATCTGGTCAACACGAGACCCGATGTATGCTATGCAGTGAATGTACTTAGTCAATTCATGAGTCAATCAAGACAAACTCACTGGATAGCAATGAAACATGTATTGAGAGATCTACGAGGCATAGTTGGATATGGCATGAGATATGCCTCCAATGTAGACTTGAGTTTGCAGGGATATGTCGATTGGGCAGGGAGCACAGTGGACCAGAAGAGAATGTTTGGTTGTTGTTTTACCTTGGGGTTTGTCATGGTTTCCTGGTGCAGCAGGAAACAAAGCTTTGTGGCCTTGAGTACCATAGAAGCAGAGTGTATATCATTGAGTGTGGCATTCTGCGAAGCAGTGTGGTTTTGCAAGCTTCTGACAGATTTATTTGATCATGAGATGGATCATATTATTATTGTCATAACCAGACTTGTGTGAATCTCTCTGATAACCCTTTGTTTCATGATAGATCGAAACACATTGAGATAAAATATCATTATCTCAGAGACATGGTGCAGAGGAATGAAGTACACATGCAGTACCTTCCTACACATGAGCAGGTTGCAGATATATTCACCAAACCACTTGTCAAGATGAAGTTCAATTACTTTCATGAGAGACTAACCTGGTGGATAATACCTCCCTATCTGAGAGGGAGTGTTGATGACTATAGCCAATACGAAGTTTGAGTACTTCCGTGAGAGACTTAGCCTGGTGGAGAATGCCTCCCTAGCTAAGAGGGAGTGTTGATGATTACAGTTGCATGAGACATCCTCCAGGACACAGACTGAGTGAGTCGGCCCGAGAGAGAGCCCATTATTTGGGTGTTCCCATGAGATGGGTGTGTTGTTCCTCTCTGAGATGGAAATGGAATGTTGTGTGCCCCTGTGTGGGGTGAGGAAGCCCATGATTTGGTTGTGCCCATGAGATGGGTGTGTAGTTCCTCTCTGAGACGGAGATGGAACGTTGTGTGCCCCTGTATTGGGTGAGGAATCCCATGATTTGGGTGTGTCATTCTCTCTAGGACAGAGATGAAACAATATGTAACCCTGTGAGGGGTGAAGGAGCCCATGTGATGGGTCTTTTGTTCTCCTTTGTGTAGAGAGTTGAGATGATGTGGTACTCCAGATGATTCTGTTGTGAGACACAGTGAGATAGATATATGTTGAGTAGGACGTCATTGTGGATGAGCACAGGTCGACGTGATCCTAGTGGTTGAGCACTAGTGAGTGTGTGTCCAGATGATTCTCCTGTGAGACGCAGTGAGATAGAGATCTGTTGACTTGGGCGTCCATGTGATTGAACACAGATGGGCGTTTCCCTAGTGGTTGAGCACTATTGGGTGTATGAGATCCCTTTGTATATTTTCCAAGAGTCAGACTTACTTGTAACCCTATTTATGATGTAAAGGGTACAGGTCAGCCCCACCATAAAGTGAAAGATAATTAATATGGTAATTATTAATTATATTTTGAGTTATTGAGGTCAGCCCTATTGTGCCAATAGACACATCATTTGATGTGATAAGTCTTGTATAAATAAAGGTGAATCTCCATTGAGGAAACACACTTATGATTGTGTCATTTCATGATTTAAGAAGTTGTCATCTAAAATTATGAGAATTACAGCACCCTCTTATGTGCTAGGTTTGGTTATGGTGTAGGAGGTCTTTCTCTTGAAGAATATAGCAAAGGATTGGTTGGATTTTCTTCCCTTGTTGAGAAGGGTTTCGTAGGATACTTCTTGTGTTCTTGTGCATGGTTATTCTTCTTGTGATCTTGGTTTATTGTAGCTAATGCATTATTGCTACAGTGTTTATGGTTCAAATAATGCTAAATAGAAAAATGAAATAAACTACATGCATGTGCTTAGCCATAATGAAAACTCAACAATTTTCACTGATTGCATGTCTCTCCAGTTCATCAAGTTCAGGCATATGGTATATAGACAATGGAGCCTCTAGTCACATGACTAGAGTGCGGGATTACTTCTCCGACTTGAAGGATGAGAAGATGGACCTTGTTATTGAGATGGGAAATAATTCCAAGTGTTGGGAAGTAGGCCATGGGACAGTGACATTTCTGAGGGAGTCCGGGAATCCACTAATTGTGAGAAATGTGTTGTATGTTATAGGTATGACGAAGATATCGATATTAGTTTCAGCCTTGGAGGATAGGGGCTATGACAAATATGGACACTATGCAAGAAATTGTCCGACTAGGAAGAAAGGAAGACAATATGCTTCCACAACTGACATTGAACCAGACCCACCTCAAAAGGATGAAGATAAGAGAGATGAGGATTACTTCCTCTTAAACAAATACAAAATTGAGCATGACTACAGACCCAGGTAAATTGTTTGATTTAATCATTAAACCTATAGTTGATTGCATTTTTAATAAGTGAAGGGTATTATCTCTAGTGTGGGATCCCTCGTGACTTGGACCATTATCCTTGGTACGGGAGTCCAAACCTTTATTGATTGATTATTATGCTAGAATTCATAAAATACTGAAGAGTCAGTAGAGCACCTGAGACAACACAAAATTTATAGCAAACAAGTAAAAGAATATATCTTTCCTTTAGACTTCAAATGGAGTTACTTGAATCGGAGAGAGTCAAACAAATTGAGAAGAAGGAAGAGACATTACCTTATCCCCCTCAACAGTTCAGAGGGAGACAGTTATTGATCCAATTGCTCCAATTGATATTGTAGTAGGCCATGAATGGCCTATCTAAACTCAACAAACTCTGCAAGGGGCGGGGGAACATGCAGCTGATGGAAGTGTCGAGAAATACAAAGTGAGATTTGTAGCCAGAATATTCCCACAAACAGAGGGAGTTGCCTATGATAAGACATTTGATCCAGTAGTTCGATACACTTCCATCCATAATCCATGAGTTGGAAACTACATCAGATGAATGTAAAGACATCCTTACTCAATGGTGAGATTGAGAAATAAGTTTAAATCAAGCAGCTAGAAGGACTTGTGATATACGACGAGAAATCTCATGTGTATAGGTTGAAGAAATCTCGGTATGAACTAAAGAAGACACCTCGTGCTTGGTACGAGAAGATGGATGGATTCTTGATGAGTTTGGGTTTCAAAAAGAGTGTTTATGATCCAAACTTATATTATTACATTGTTAGTGACGAGAGCCTAATTTTGGTGACTTATTCAGGAAGCCTTGTTGTTGTACAAGAAAGCTTTGAATTATGATCTCGAGATAATGGATTTGGGTATGATGCACTACTTCTTGGGACAAGAAGTATGACAGAGGACCAATGATACTTTTCCTATGTCAAGGAAAATATACAGTGGGGATATTAACGAAGTTCAGTATAACATAATGCAAATCCATACACCGATGGTGATGGATTTGAAGAAAATGAATGATGATGATTCATACGAGATTGATCCACGGTTGATTGGATCACTGATTTATCTGGTTAAACACCAGACCTAATTTACACTATGCAGTGAATGTACTTAGTCAAATAATGAGTCAGCCAAGACAGAATCACTAGACATCAGTAAAGCATGTATTGAGATATATACGAGGCACGATTGGATATGGCCTGAGATATCCCTTACTGTAGACTTGAGTTTGCATGGATATGTCGTTACACATTGGGAAGAGATTACAGTAGATCGAAAGAGAACACCCAGTTTTTGTTTTACTTTGGGGTTTACCATGGTTTCCTGGTGTAGCAGAAAACAAATATTTGTGGACCTGAGTACCATAGAAGCAGAGTATATAGCATTGAGTGTGGTAGTCTGTGAAGGAGTGTGGCTTTGCAAGCTTCTGACATATTTATTTGATCATGAGATGAATCCTATTATTATAACCAAAGTTGTGTGAATCTCTATGAGAACCATGTGTTTCATCGCAACACGTGGAGATGAAATATCATTATATCAGAGACGTGGTGAAGAGGAAAGAAGTATACGTGCAATACCTTCCTGCACGTGAGCAGATTGCAGATATCTTGCCAAAAATAAGTTCGAGTACTTATGTTAGAGCCTGGACTGGTGAATATTACTTCCCTAGTTGAGAGGGAGTGTTGATGATTACAACCAAGACGAAGTTCAAGTACTTCCATGAGAAACTTGGCCTGGTGGAGAATGCCTCCCTAGATGAGAGGGATTGTTGATGATTACAGCTACGTCAGACATCCTCCAGGACACAGACTGATTGAGTCAGCCTAAGAGAGATCCCATGAGTTGGGTGTGCCCATGAGATGGGTGTGGTGTTCCTCTCTGAGAGGGAGAAGGAATGTTGTGTGTACCCCTATGTGGGGTGAGGAAACCCATGAGTTGGGTGTGCCCATGAGATGGGTGTGTGGTTCCTCTCTGAGACGAAGATGGAATGTTGTGCCATGTGTGAGGTGAGGAATCCCATGAGATGGGTTTGTGTTTCCTCTATGAGACGGAGATGGAATGTTGTGTTCCCCTGTGTGGGGAAGCCCATGACTTGGTTGTGTGTCATTCTCTCTGAGATGGAGATGAAATGATGTATTGGTCTCCTCTGTGTAGAGATTTGAGATGATGTGATACTCCAGATGATTCTCCTGTGAGACGTAGTGAGAAAGAGATATGTTGAGTTGGACATGCTTGTGGTTGAGCATAGGTGAACATGATCCTAGTGGTTGAGCACTAGTGAGTGTCATTCTCCTGTGAGACGTAATGAGCTAGAGATATGTTGAGTTGGGCGTGCCCATAACTAAGCACAGGTGAACATCATCCTAGTGGTTGAGCACTAGTGAGTGTGGTTCTCCTGTGAGACGCAGTGAGATAGAGACGTGGAAATCCCTGTGGTTGAGCACAGATGGATGTTCCCCTAGTGGTTGAGCACTAGTGGGTGTATGAGATCCCTTTCTATATTGTACAAGAGTCAGACTTACATGTAACCCTATTTGTGATGTAAAGGGTACAGGTTGGCCCCACCATAAAGTGAAAGATAATTAATATGGTAATTATTAATTATATTCTGAGTTATTTAGGTTGGCCCTATTGTGCCAATAGACACTATTGTTGACAAGTTCAGTCTAATATAAATAAAGGTAAATTTCCCATTGAGGAATCATAACACAAGTGTGAGTTTGGAAATTTCAGCAAGTACTTGTTCTTGGGCTGAAGTGTGCACCTCTCTTGGCCGCTAGTATTCTAGGTTTTGTGAGCACCCTTTTGTGTGTTAGGTTTATGGTGTGGGAGGTATTTCTCTTGAAGAATATAGCAAAGGATTGGTTGGGTTTTCTTCCCTTGTTGAGAAGGGTTTCCCAGGATACTTCTTGTGTACTTGTGTACTTGTGCATGGTATTTCTTCTTGTGATCTTGGTTGCTACAATAAATTGTTTATGGTGTAACTGCAATTGTCTATGGTTCAAGTAAAATGCTAAAATTGGAATGAACTTCATGCTTGAGCCTAAATTATTGAAAAATCAACAAGAGGGACATGTAGTTGATGGAAGTGTCGAGAAATATAAAGCGAGATTTGTAGCCAGAATATTCCCACAAACAGAGGGATTTGTCTATGATGAGACATTTGATCCAGTAGCTCGATACACTTCCATCCGTACTATCATCCATGATTTGGAAACTACATCAGATGAATGTAAAGACAGTCTTTCTTAATGGTGATATTGAGGAAGAAGTTTACATCGAGCAACCAGAAGAATTCGTGATGTATGACAAGAAATCTCATGTGGACAGGTTGAAGAAAGCCTTGTATGGACTAAAGCAGACACCATGTGCTTGGCACGAGAAGATGGATGGATTCTTGATGAGTTTGGGTTTCAGCAAGAGTGTTGTTGATCCAAACCTATATTATTACATTGTTGGTGACAAGAGCCTGATTTTGATGACTTATTCAAGAAGCCTTGTTGTTGGATACAAGCAAGCTTTGATTTCTGATTTCGAGATAAAGGATCTAGGTATGATGCACTACTTCTTGGGACAAGAAGTAAGGTAGAGGACCGATGAGGTTTTCCTTAATCAAGGAAAATGTACAGTGGGGATATTAAATAAGTTCAGTATGACAAAATGCAAACCCATGCCTACACCGATGGTGATGGATTTGAATAAAATGAATGATTATGATTTAGACGAGATTGATCCACAGTTGATTGAATCATTGATGTATCTGGTCAACACGAGACCCGATATATGTTATGCAATGAATGTACTTAGTCAATTCATGAGTCAACCAAGACAAACTCGCTAGATAGCAACGAAACATGTATTGATATATCTACAAGGCACAATTGGATATGGCCTGAGATATGCCTCCAGTGTAGACTTGAGTTTGCAAGGATACGTCAATTGGACAAGGAGCGCAGTGGATCGGAAGAGAATGTTTGGTTGTTGTTTTACCTTGGGGTCTGCCATGGTTTCCTGGTGGAGAAGGAAACAAAGCTCTGTGGCCTTGAGTACCATAGAATCAGAGTGTATAGCATTGAGTGTGGCATTCTGCGAAGCAGTGTGGTTTCACAAGCTTCTGACAGATTTATTTGATCATGAGATGGATCCTATTATTATTGTGATAACCAAAGTTGTGTGAAGCTTTCTGAGAACCCTGTGTTTCATGATAGATCGAAACACATTGAGATAAAATATCATTATATCAGAGACATGGTGCAGAGGAAATCAGTACATGTGCAGTACCTTCCTACACATGAGCAGATTGCAGATATATTCACCAAACCGCTTGTCAAGACGAAGTTCGAGTACTTTCATGAGAGACTGGCCTAGTGGAGAATACCTCCCTAGTTGAGAGGGAGTGTTGATGACTACAGCCAATACGAAGTTTGAGTACTTCCATGAGATACTTGGCCTGGTGGAGAATGCCTCCCTAGCTGAGAGGGAATGTTGATGATTACAGTTGCATGAAACATCCTCCAGGACACAGACTGAGAGAGTCGGCCTGAGAGAGAACCCATTATTTGGGTGTGCCCATGAGATGGGTGTGTTGTTCCTCTCTGAGATGGAGATGGAACTTTGTGTGCCCCTGTGTGGGGTGAGAAAGCCCATGATTTGGTTGTGCCCATGAGACAGGTGTGTAGTTCCTCTATGAGACGGAGATGGAATGTTGTGTGCCCCTGTATTGGGTGAGGAATCCATGAGTTAGGTCTGTCATTCTCTCTAAGACATAGATGAAACGATATGTAACCCTGTGAGGGGTGAAGGAGCCCATGTGATGGGGGTTTTGTTCTCCTTTGTGTAGAGAGTTGAGATGATGTGGTACTCCAGATGATTCTCCTGTGAGACACAGTGAGATAGATATATGTTGAGTAGGACGTCATTGTGGCTGAGCACAGGTGGACGTGATCCTAGTGGTTGAGCACTAGTGAGTGTGTGTCCAAATGATTCTCCTATGAGACACAGTGAGATAGAGATCTGTTGACTTGGACGTCCATGTGATTGAGCACAGATGGGCATGCCCCTAGTGGTTGAACACTATTGGGTGTATGAGATCCCTTTCTATATTGTCCAAGAGTTAGACTTACTTGTAACCCTATTTGTGAAGTAAAGGGTACAGGTCAGCCCCACCATAAAGTGAAAGATAATTAATATGGTAATTATTAATTATATTTTGAGTTATTGAGGTCAACCCTATTGTGTCAATAGACACATCATTTGATTTGATAAGTCTTGTATAAATAAAGATGAATCCCCATTAAGAAAACACAATTATCATTGTGTCATCTCATGATTTAAAAAGTTGTGGTCTGAAATTATGAGAATTACAACACCCTCTTGTGTGCTAGGTTTGGTGATGGTGTGGGAGCTCTTTCTCTTGAAGAATATAGAAAAAGATTGGTTGGGTTTTCTTCCCTTGTTGAGAAGGGTTTCGCAGGATACTTCTTGTGTTCTTGTGCATGGTTATTCTTCTTGTGATCTTGGTTTACTGTAGCTAATGCATTGTTGCTACAGTGTTTATGGTTCAGATAATGCTAAATAGAAAAATGAAATAAATTACATGCATGTGTTTAGCCATAGTGAAAAATCAACAGTTTTCACTCATTGCATGTTTCTCCAGTTCATCAAGTTCAGGCGTATGGTATATAGACAGTGGAGCCTCTAGTCACGCGACTAGAGTGCGGGATTACTTCTCCAGCTTGAAGGATGAGGAGATGGACCTTGTTATTGAGATGGGAAATAATTCCAAGTGTTGGGAAGTAGGCCATGGGACAGTGACATTTCTGAGGGAGTCCGGGAATCCACTAATTGTGAGAATTGTGTTATATGTTCTAGGTATGACGAAGATATTTATATCAGTTTCAGCCTTGGAGGATAGGGGCTATGTGGCCTCATTTCAGGATGGGAGAATGTACATCAGGCCCAAGGACTCCAAGGCTGCCAAAGTGATTGGAGTCGGGTGAGATAGGTTGTATAAGCTTCAGTTTGAGTCAGCCCCAACATTGGTGAGTAGTGCTTGTGATATGGAAGAATTAAGGCATAGGAGGATGGCGCATTTTCATCTTGGAGCACTTAAGGTGCTCGAGGAGATAGTGACAGGCCTTCCATATTTATGCATAGAGCACCACGAGGTATGCAATGGATGTGCTATGGGGAAGTATGCCAAGACAGGGTTCTCAAGCAGTAACACCAAGACAGGAGGCATTCTTGACTTGATACACTTAGACATATGTGGGCCCATGTCATCAATATCCCTGAGTGGGTACAAGTATTATGTCACCTTCATCGACGATCATTCCAGGAGGACCTAGATCTATTTCATGAAGTCCAAGGATGAGGTCTTCAGTCAGTTCCAAGAGTTCAAAGCTCTTGCGTGGAACCATACGTGCAGAAAGATCAAGACATTGAGATTCGACAATGAATGTGAGTTTACCTCGAAGACCTTCAAGTATTTCTATGCAGGTGTTGGGATAAAGAGGGAGTTGATTGTTACATACAACCCTCAGTAGAACAGGGTGGCTGAAAGGAAGAACAATTCCATTGTTGGGGTCGTGAAGACAATGTTATGTGATCAAGATCTACCTAAATTCTTGTGGGAAAAGGATTGCAACACTGCAATCTACATATAGAATAGGAGTCCTCACAAGGTGTTAGGGAGGAAGACTCCTAAAGAGGTATTCACGAGAAGGAAACTAGAGGTTGGACACTTCAGGATTTTCAGATGCCTAGTCCATTGTCATGTCCCCTCGGAGAAGAGGACAAAGCTCAAGGCCACTATGGAGAAGGGGATCTTCATTGGCTATAGTGAGACTTCCAAGGCATACAGAGTCTACATTCCTTCCTTGAGGAAGATTGTGGTCTGGAGGGATGTGAAGTTTGAGGAGGACAGATCCTTGAGGAAGGATCATGGGACTGTTCCAACAGTAGCAGAGGATTAGGAGCTAGAGACTCAGAAGATTGAGGATACACAGGTTATAGGTGCAGGTACAGATGATCAAACTGCAGATCATGATGAGGAGCAGGAAGCTCCTCTAGTACGAGACACTCCTTCTACTACTAGGAGGAGGAAGACCGATGGGCAGAGCAGACCCCTAGAGAGGCACATGAGTATGTGGGTGCTCCTAGGACTTATGTCAGGGAGAGTAGAGCACCATAGAGATTTTATAGTTATATGGCTTGGATGAGAGAGTTGTTAGAGGCCGAGGCTTCCAGCTATGAGGATGCATCATAGCAGTAGGTATGGAGAGATTCCATGTTGGAAGAGTATGCTTCCATCATGAATAATGACGTATAGGAGGTTGTGCCCCATCCAGAGGGGAAATCAGTGATTGGCTTGAGATGGATCTATAAGATCAAGCATGTTGTAGATGGTAGTGTGGAGAAGTTCAAATCTCGGTTCGTGACTAAGGGGTTCTCTCAGAAGGAGGGAATCGACTATGATGAGAAATTATCCTCGGTGGCAAGGTACACTTCGATCGGGGTCATGATCTCGATTGCAACAGATATGGGGTGGGAGATCCACCAGATGGACGTGAAGAAGAACTTCCTAAATGGCATCATTGAGGAAGAGGTGTATATTGAGCAGTCGAAGGGTTTTGAGGTGTAGGGGAGAGATTCTCATGTTTGCAGGTTGAAGAGATCCTTGTATGGGCTCAAGCAAGCTCCTAGAGTGTGGTACTCATGGATAGATAGTTAATTGCAAGGGATGGGATTCACTAAGAGTGAGGCGGAATCTAACCTCTACTATATCATAGTTTGAGGCAAGCTACTCATTCTTGTGTTGTATGTGGACGACCTATTTCTCACAGATTCAGAGAAGCTCATAGCAGAGTGCAAGAGGGATCTTGCTACAAAGTATGAGATGAAGGATTTGTGGTTGATGCACTCCTTTATAGGGTTAGAGGTGTGGTAGTGAAATGGTCAGGCTTTCCTTGGACAGGGGAAGTATGTAGTGGAGATTCTGAAGAGATTTGGGATGCAGCACTGTAGGCCTATGTCTACGCCCATGGTGACCAACTCGAAGAAGATTGGTACTTTTAGATCAAACGCAGTGGACCCTACACTTTACAGGCAATTTATTGCCTCTTTGATATATCTGGTCAACACTCGACTATATATATGCTTTGTAGTTAACACACTTAGTCAGTTCATGGTTGAGACAAGGAGAGTACACTAGGTGGCATCGAAGCATGTTCTGAGATATCTGCATGGCACGGTCGAGTATGGGTTGAGTTACATCCAGGGATATGGGGTGAATTTGGCAGGCTTTACAAATGCAAATTGGGCATGCATCACAGTGGAAAGGAAGAGTACATCAAGATATTGTTTCATCTTGGGATCAAGAGTTTTTCCTAGTTTAGCAAGACGCAGAAGTCAATGGCACTAAGCTCTGCTGAGGCAAAGTACATGGCAGCTAGCTTAGCAACATGTGAGGCCATTTGGCTTAATAAACTACTCATGGGTTTGTTTGGCCAGGAGTTAGATGCGACTGTCATTCACTGTGACAATCAGAGTTGCATCAAGCTCTTTGAGAATCCAAAGTTTTATGATAGATCCAAATACATTGAGATCAGATTTCATTTCATCAAAGACTGTGTGCAGAAAGGGATAGTGAAGCTACAATATGTGCCTACAGGGGAACATTTGGCAGACATTCTCACGAAGGCCTTGATGAAAAGAAAGTTTGACTTCTTCAAGGATAAGTTGGGGGTGGTGTAGAACACCTTCCTCGCTAAGAGGGAGTGTTAATTTTGTAGCTCATAAGGTGTCTCAACATCGGCCTAAGTGTCCTAGGTATGTTGATGGACGTTAATTAATTACCCAGATCAACATTTTAATTTATCCTAAGTTTTGACTTAGAAAAAGCATAAAAAAACATGTAAATGATTTTTATTCGCTTTTCACTTAGATTTCGAAAGTGTTTGACTTTGGAAATTAATTTTCACTTAAAAGTGAATTTTTTGGAGTCTTCTAAAAGATTCGTGAGAAAAGGGAAAAGAGTGATAAAAGGAGGTTGAAGGTGAGGACACAAAACACATTGAGTTGAGCTGAAGAAAGAGGGCGCTTCTCTAAGGAATAAGGTGACTTGGTTGTTGGGAGTGAGCTAAAATTGTGTAGGTCGTACAATAGAGTACAGGGCTGAGTAAGACGATCGTACAGGTCGTACATCAGTAGCAATAGAGAAGGAATTTGTACATCAACAACAGTAAACATGCTGACTTGCAGGTCGTACGCAGTAGACTCATATTGGTTCGTATAGCGCACCAACAGAGGGTCCATTTTACGTAGGCTGTACAGGTCAATTTCTAAAGGTCGTACAAGGCCAACTTGAGCAAGTCGTACAGGCCAAACTTGTTGGGCAAAGCAGGTCGTACAGCCAGAAGCAGAGAAAAAAATCTCGGTGAGAATTTTATGAATTCGTTGTTGTAAATTGTAATTCATCTAAAGCCAATAAAGCCCCTCTTTGTTGGTTTTCCCCACACTGGGGTTTCCAAGGTAATTTCTAGTGTTTATGTGTCAATGTGCTTGGTTTATGTTTGCTTTTGCTGTGCATTTTAATTTAATAACTCATTTGCATTTTCTGTTGCATAGTTCAAAACTTTATTTTTGGTTAAAGATTAATTTCTGGGTATAAAACTATTGGCAAATAAAATCTACATGTTGGGTTTTAAAAATTAACAGGTATCTGGTGTGATTTTCTAGTTTAGCAAGAAGCAGGAAACAGTTGCTCTGAATTCATCTGAAGCAGAGTATATGGCAGCTTCATGTGAATCCATCTAGCTTCGCATGTTGATTGCAGAGTTGACCAATCAGTTGTTGGAGCACATTGTCGTTTGCTGTGACAATCAAAGTTATATCGAGCACTCTAAGAATCCAATATTTCATCACTCCAAACATAATGATATCTAGTACCATTTCCTGAGAGACTGAGTTCAGAATGGAGATGTGGTGTTGGACTATCTTCCTATAGATTTGCAAGTGGTTGATATTTTGATGAATCCCCTAGCTAAAGGGAAGTTAGAGACACGAAGAGAGAAGTTGGGGTTATTGGAGAATGCCTTCCTCGCAAAGAGGAGTGTTAGATTACTTGTTGGTTCAAAATTTGTCCACCTTCATCCCAAGCGAGCAGCAAATGAATTCTCTCTTCAACTATGGAAAGCAAACAGTGGCAACAGAGAAGGAGGGCAAGTTGGTTTTATAACTCCCTCCCTCTCTATTTTTGGTTTATAAGAGTTATAGTGCATTTAGGTAGGCTGAATTAGTGTTAGGTGATGGAGTGTGTTAATGCTTAAGTTACCCTCTTCCATGAAAGGCGCATTCATACCTAATGGCGCATTTAATGTAGGCAATTACCTTTCCTTGAGGTCACACTTACCTAAGCATTCACTCCAAGTCAAGTTGGGTGCATTCCTTTAGGCTAGTGGGGGTGCTTTATTCCTAGACAGTGGAG
This sequence comes from Picea engelmannii, assembly GCA_009831015.1. Lineage (NCBI taxonomy): Eukaryota > Viridiplantae > Streptophyta > Pinopsida > Pinales > Pinaceae > Picea > Picea engelmannii. Next base: position 590,907 of record ML781344.1, on the reverse strand, counting down.
TGTATTTATAAGCTTGAGTGGAGCACTCCACCAAATGCCTTTATTGTCCATTTTGTACCTTTCTTCCTTAGTCTATAAAGGATGAGGATAGTCGCATTAGTAAGCATTCTGAGAGAGTGTTCTAGTGAGTGTTGCAGTGAGACCAAGGGCCAAGCAGCCTATGCATTACCTGCTATAATATTCTTTTTTGAATAATAGTGAGTTGATGTGGTTGTTGTTGGAGTTTGCATTACAGTTCATAATTTCCAAATTGCGTGCATATCTATTTAGCTTCCTTCTATCTGTTGTTTTGAATTAACAAATAAAATGTAGTGTTTGCAACCCTATACTTAATTTATAGAAGTTTTAGTATAGATCTAAGCTTTGATAGGTGTAAACTAAGTTCAAAGTTTTAGGACCTGTAGGTTTCATTCATTGAGTGCAAATGTGGATTATGAAGTAAAGTTTAGCAGTGGAATGAAAACACCCTTAAAGTTTCCAAAGGGAAACTTAATTGATGTGCACCTATTAGCACAATTATGAATTTAGCAGCTTATCTAACCTTATTTTTTTTCAAATATATACTTTAGAAAATTTCCCCATATTCGTTTCTTGAAGTTGAACTCAAATCTAAAAAATTAGGCTTTAAGCCAACAAGTATGTAGACAAAATTAGTCCAAATGGGTTCAAAAAAGGTGATAGAATAATTGAATTGTAGATACTAATGAAATTTAATAATTTTTCACTTTTGACTCCATATTTGCTTTGAAGACAAATTAGAGAGAAACCAAATTCCATATCTTGCCTAATGTCATAATCTCACTGATATTTTCCCCATGGAGAGTGTTGGAAACGTAATCCGTTAGGGTTACTTGGAAAAAGAATATGAAACATCATAATATGTGAATGGTCATTAGGAGTCCAAGAGACCTTGGAAGATGAACCCAAAGGTCATCTGAAATGTATATATGTGTGTACCATATCAATTAATAAAAACAACAATCCATTCAACTTATTGAATGTTGTCACTTGGAATAGCAATTTACAAGTATATTGCCAATTAGTGTTACACAGGGACACATCCCTGAGGGTAGGGGATGCACTTCCCATGCTCCCGTGACGTGGGTACTCCAAGGGGAACATTTCCCCATGTGCCCCCCCCCCCCGCCTTTTTTGGGCAGGGGAGCTCAAGGAAGCACAATAGGGAATGTCCCCCTCAAAAAATGAGATGCTCCCATGCTCCCTTTTTACCAAAGTCCGTTATTTTGAAACACCCCCCGCACCCCCCCTCCCCTCCTCGATAATTATTGGTAATATTAAATTCTTAAAGTAAAAGTTGGCATTCTCCTTTATCCTTCCTTTTCTATCCTTTAACTTATATTTTTTACATTGCCATTAACTGTTTGAAGATGTTTGAGAGTGGTTCCAACCTCATCAGACTTCATATGAAAAAGTAGAGTTTCATATCCCATTCAGAATTCAACAGACTTAATAGTTTTCAGGATTTCGGGATTGGCAGGATCAAAGTGGTTCCATTGGATTCTATCATGTATGAGGGCAGGTTAGCATTTAATCAAGAGCACCAAGCCCTCTATGTACCCTGATGTTGGTGGTGTTAATTGTTAAACTCCTCTATCATGATTTTAGCAAAAACATACCCTTCAATCAAGCCAAAATCATTGATTAGGCATGTTCATCTTTTTCTACCATATTTTAATGCTTGGATTAGGCAATGTCATCAAAATTAGACAGTGTTGACCGATGTCCCTAGAGGATCAAGGCAGAGGCAAAGGCTAGATGAGGAGGTAGAGGGTGACATTGGTGATGAGCATCCTAATATAAGCGATTGTTTTGATGATAAGTAGTTATTTGTCATAGCATGATGTTTTTTGGACTCTAGAGGGCCATTTAGAGCCTCAATGTCTATATATTCCATTTCATATATGTATCTCAATTCAGCAATTGATGTCATTTTGCTACATTCACACTTAGTACTTACATGCTATATACATGGGCAAACATTGCATATTTGGTGTCTAATGGTTTGGATTTACATTGATGTGTGTGTGAGAGAGAGTATTATTAAATTTTGCATATTTCATGTATTTTTTGGTAGACTGGTTCACCAGCCAATTCCGGTTCCATACTGGTCAGACCTCAACCAATTATGATTCTAATAACTTCAGTTACATGTAATGATGAATTTTATTGGTGCATTATTATGTATAAGATTTCTGTTAAGTTTAGGGTAAAATTGAAAACAGCAGTCTCTTTTAAAATTTAATGCAAAACAACTTAGATCTAGAACATAGTCAGAGATAGCAGCATATAGAAGAACAGATCTATGGTATATAGAGGCAGCAGTAGTTTAAGAAAAATATATCAGATCTTAACAGTAGTACCTAGGATCAGAAAACAAGTGACTAATATGATAAACAAGTCATAGACAGTGATAACAGTTCTATAGATACAACAGTAGATCTATATTCCAAACAGCAATAAAAGTAGAAGAGAACTCAGATCATATGCTAAAACTCAGATCTTTAAACAATGATAAATAGCTCCTCTAGAACAACAGCAGATCTATAAATAGCAGTAAGTAGACAAAGCCTATTCAATAAAACAACTTCACAGTTACCTCAGATCTGTAGCTAGAAATAAGTTGGAAACATACCTGGCAACAGCCTTACCTCAGAAGATAGAACAAAGCCACAGTAGAGATAGATCATGAATGTTATGCTCAGACAAAGGTTCAGTTCATGATCTATCAAAGATCTTTATGCCAAAGGTTGAAGGAAAATTTCATGCCACCAAATCAAAAGGTTATAGGGATAAACACCACAGTTTCAAAACCCTCAAAAACAAAACCTT